>JAOTJB010310192.1:0-16147 GCA_027123815.1 Erythroxylum minutifolium | reverse complement strand
CCGCAAGGCACTTTCAGTGGGAAAAACAGCCCGTTGGGCATCTTCAGTAGGGAAAATAGCCTGTTGGCACAACTTTGGTGGGCAAAACAGCCCATTGGCACAGTCGCAAGGCACTTTTGCTGGGAAAAACAGCCCGTTGGTCACCTTCGATTGAAAAAACAGCCCACTAGGCACTTTCGGTGGGAAAAATAGCTCGTTGGCAAACCTTCGATGGGCAATATAGCCTGTTAGCTCGCCCGTAAGGCACTTTCAGTGGGAAAAATAGCACGCTGGGCAACTTCGATGGGAAAAACAGCCCGTTGGGCACTTTCGGTGGGAAAACAGCCCACTGGCACACCTTCTGAGGGAAAAATAGCCCGTTGGCAAAGTTGCAAGGTGCTTTTGGTGGGAAAAATAGCCTTTGGCACGACCGTAAGTCAGTTTTGGTGGGAAAAACAGCCCGTTGGGCACCTTCAGTAGGAAAAACAACCCTTTGGGCACCTTTGGTGGGAAAAATAGCCCGTTGGTGCACCTTCGGTGGACAAAAGAGCCCGTTGACACAGCTGCAAGGTCATTTCAGTTTGAAAAACAGCCCGTTGGGTACCTTCGGTGGAAAAAAGCCCGTTGACATGATGGAAAGGCATTTTTGATGGGAAAAATAGCCCTTTGGTCACCTTCTGAGGGAAAAATAGCCCGTTGGCTCACCTTCGATCGGAGAAGCAACCCGTTGGCACAGTTGCAAGGCTTTTTTTATGGGAAAAACAACCCGTTGGGCACCTTCGATAGGAAAAACAGTCTGTTGGCAAGGCTACAAGGCACTTTCAGTGGGAAAAACAGACCATTGGCAAACCTTTGGTGGGAAAAACAGCTTATTGGGCAACTTTGGTGGGAAAAACTGCCCTTAGGCACAGCCGCAAGGCACTTTCAATGGGAAAAACAGCCCGTTGGGCACCTTTGGTGGGAAAAATAGCCCATTGGGACACTTCGGTGGGCAAAACAGCTTGTTGGGACACCTTCGGTGGTAAAAACATCCTGTTAGGCAACTTTAGTGGGATAAAAAGCCCGTTGGAACACCTTTGGTGGGCAAAGCAACCCGTTCACACGGGCGCAAGGTACTTTCAACAGGATTGGGTACCTTTGGTGGGAAAAATAGCCCGTTGCGTACCTTCGGCTAGAAAAGCAGCCCGTTGGCACACCTTCGGTGGGCAAAACAACCCATTGGCACTGCCGCAAGGAACTTTGGTTAGGAAAAACAACTCGTTGGGCACTTTCAAAGCGAAAAATAGCCCCTTTGGCACTTTTGGTGGGAGAAACAGCCCGTTGGCACACCTTCTGGGGGGAAAACAGCCTGTTGGTAAAGTCGCGAGGCACTTTCAGTGGGAAAAATAGCTCGTTGGAAACCTTAGATGTTTAAAACAGCCTGTTGGCACGCCTCTAAGGCATTTTTAATAGGAAAAACAACCCGTTGGGTAACTTCGGTGGGAAAAACAGCCCGTTGGCACAACTTCGGTGAGTAAAACAGCTCATTGGCACGGCCGCAAGGCACTTTTGGTGGGAAAAACAGTCCGTTGGGCACCTTCAATGGAAAAAGCAGCCCTTTGGGCATTTTCGGTGGGAAAAGCAGCTCATTGGCAAACCTTCGGTGGGAAAAACAGCTCGTTGGCAAACCTTCGGTGGGAAAAACAGTCCATTGGCACGGCTATAAGTCACTTTCGGTGAGAAAAACAGCCCGTTGGGCCCCTTCAGTGGGAAAAACAACCCTTTGGGCACCTTTGGTGGGAAAAACAACCCGTTGGTGCAACTTCAGTGGACAAAAGTGCCTGTTGACATGGCCGCAAGGCACTTTCGGCTGGAAAAATAGCCCGTTGGGCACCTTCGGTGGGAAAAAAGCCCGTTGACGCGATAGAAAGGCATTTTTATGGGAAAAGCAGCCCGTTGGGCACCTTCTGGGGGAAAATAGCCCGTTGGCTCACCTTCGGTCTGAAAAGCAACCCGTTGGCACGGTCGCAAGGCATTTTCGATGGGAAAAACAGCCCGTTGGGCACCTTCGGTGGGAAAAACAGCCCGTTGGCAAGGCCACAAGGCACTTTTGGTAATAAAAACAGACAGTTGGCAAACCTTTGATGGGCAAAACAGCCTTTTCGGATGGCCGCAAGGTACTTTTGGTGGGAAAAATAGCCTATTGGGCAACTTTGGTGGGAAAAACAACCCGTTGGAATACCTTCGGTGGGAAAAACCGCCAATTGGCATGGCCGCAAGGCACTTTCAATGGGAAAAACAGCCCGTTGGGCACCCTTGGTGGGAAAAACAGCCCGTTGGGAACCTTCGGTAGAATAAAACAGCACATTGGGACACCTTCAATGGGCAAAACAGCCAGTTGGGACACCTTCGCTGGTAAAAACATCCCGTTGGGCAAATTAAGTGGGATAAACAGCCCGGTGGCACACCTTTGGTGGGCAAAACAGCCCGTTC
Source organism: Erythroxylum minutifolium (assembly GCA_027123815.1). Lineage (NCBI taxonomy): Eukaryota > Viridiplantae > Streptophyta > Magnoliopsida > Malpighiales > Erythroxylaceae > Erythroxylum > Erythroxylum minutifolium. Next base: position 13,696 of record JAOTJB010310192.1, on the reverse strand, counting down.
GCACAGCCATAAGGCACTTTTAATGGGAAAAAATAGCCCGTTGGGCATCTTTAGTGGGGAAAACAGCCTATTGGCACAACTTCAGTGGGCAAAACAGCCCATTGGCATGGCCGCAAGGCACTTTTGGTGGGAAAAACAGCCCGTTGGTCACCTTCGATTGGAAAAATAGCCCGTTGAAAAATAGCTCGTCGATAAACCTTCGGTGGGTAATACAGCCTGTAGCTCACCCGCAAAGCACATTCGGTGGGAAAAACAGCACGTTGGGCAACTTCGATGGGAAACACAGCCCGTTGGGCACTTTTGGTGGGAAAAACAGCTTGTTGGCAAACTTTCAGTGGCAAAACAGCCCGTTAGCTCGCCCGCAAGAACTTTTGGTGGGAAAAAAGCCCGTTGATGAGATGGAAAGGCATTTTTAATGGGAAAACATCCCGTTTGACACCTTCTAGGTGAAAAATAGCCCGTTTGCACACCATTGTTGGGAAAGATAGCTCATTAGGTCGATCGCAAGGCATTTTTGGTGGGAAAAACAGCCCGTTGGGCACCTTCGGTGGGAAAGACAGCCCGTTTGTAAGGCCACAAGGCACTTTTGGTGGGAAAAATAGACCGTTGGCAAACCTTCGGTGGGAAAAATAGCCCGTTGGGATAGCCGCAAGGTACTTTCGGTGGGAAAAACAGCTTATTGGGCAACTTTGGTAGGAAAAACAGCCCGTCGGAACACCTTATGTGGGAAAAACCCCCCTTTGGCATGGCAGCAAGGTACTTTCAATGGGAAAAACAGCCCGTTGGGCACCTTTGGTGGGAAAAACAGCTCGTTGGGAACCTTCGGTAGAATAAAACAACCCATTGGGACACCTTCAATGGGCAAAACAGCCCGTTGGGACACCTTCGTTGGTAAAAACATCCCGTTGAGCAACTTCAGTGGGATAAACAGCCCGTTGGCACACCTTTGGTGGGCAAAATAGCCTGTCCACACGGTCGCAAGGCACTTTCATTGGGAAAAATATCCCCTTGGGCATCTTCAATAGGGAAAATAGCCTGTTGGCACAACTTCGGTGGGCAAAACAGCCCATTGGCACGGCCGCAAGGCACTTTTGCTGGGAAAAACAGCCCGTTGGTCACCTTCGATTGAAAAAATAGCCCGTTAGGCACTTTCGGTGGGAAAAACAGCTCGTTGGCAAACCTTCGGTGGGCAATACAGCCCGTTAGCTCGCCCGCAAGGCAATTTCGGTGGGAAAAATAGCACGCTGGACAACTTCGATGGGAAAAACAGCCAGTTGGGCACTTTCGGTGGGAAAATAGCCCATTCGCACACCTTCTAAGGGAAAAACAGCCCGTTGGCAAAGTTGCAAGGTGCTTTTGGTGGGAAAAATAGCCTGTTTAAAAAACAACCCATTGGCATGGCCGTAAGTAACTTTTGGTGGGAAAATAGCCCATTGGGCACCTTCGGTAGGATAAACAGCCCTTTGGGCACCTTTGGTGGGAAAAACAGCCCGTTGGTGCACCTTCAGTGGACAAAAGAGCCCGTTGACACAGCCGCAAGGCACTTTCAGTGGGAAAAACAGCCCATTGGTCACCTTCTGAGGGAAAAATAGCCCGTTGGCAGACCTTCGGTCAGAAAACCAACCGGCTGGCATGGTCGCAAGGCATTTTTGATGGGAAAAACAGCCTGTTGGGCACTTACAGTGGGAAAAACAGTCCGTTGGCAAGGCCACAAGGCACTTTCAGTGGGAAAAACAGACCGTTGGTAAAAATTCGATGGGAAAAACATCCTATTGGGCAACTTTGGTGCGAAAAATAGCCGTTGGAACGCCTTAGGTGGGAAAAACGGCCCGTAGGCACGACTGCAAGGCACTTTCAATAGCAAAAACAGCCCGTTAGGCACCTTTGGTGGGAAAAATAGCCCGTTGGGAACCTTCGGTAGAATAAAACAGCCCTTTGGAACACCTTCGGTGGGCAAAACAGCCCGTTGGGACACCTTCAATGGTAAAAACATCCCGTTGGGCAACTTTACTAGGATAAACAGCCCATTCGCACGGTCGCAAGGCACTTTCAGCGGGATTGGGTACCTTCGGTGGGAAAAACAGCCCGTCGGGCACCTTCGGCTGGAAAAGCAGTTCGTTGGCTCACCTTCGGTGGGTAAAACAGACCATTGGCACTGCAGCAAGGAACTTTGGTTGGGAAAAATCACCCGTTGGGCACTTTTAGTGGGAAAAACAACCCCTTAGGTACTTTTGGTGGGAGAAACAGCCCATTGGCACACCTTCTGGGGGGGAAACAGTCTGTTGGCAAAGCCGCAAGGCACTTTTAGTAGGAAAAATAGCCCGTTGGGAACTTTTGGCGTGAAAAATAGCTTGTTGGCACACCTTAGGAGGGAAAAATAGCCCGTTGGCACAACTGTTGGGCACTTTCTATGGAAAAACAACCTGTTGGGCACTTTCGTTGGGAAAAACAGCCCGTTAGCACTTTCAGTGTGGAAAACAGCCCATTGGGCAACTTCGGTGGAAAAACAGCCCGTTGGCACACCTTCGGTCTGCAAAACAGCCCGTTGGCACGGCCGCAAGGCACTTCAGTGGGAAAAACAGCCCGTTGTACATCTTTGGTGGGAAAAACAACCCGTTGGCACACCTTCGGTGGGCAAAACAGCCAGTTGGCACAGCCGCAAGGCACTTTGGGTGGGAAAAACAACCCGTTGGGCATCTTCAGTGGGAAAAACAACCCGTTGGGCACCTCTGGTGGGAAAAACAGCCAGTTGGTGCCCCTTCGGTGGACAAAAGAGCCTGTTGACACGGCCGCAAGGCACTTTCGTGGGAAAAATAGCCCGTTGGGCACCTTCAGTGGGAAAAAAGCCCGTTGACGTGATGGAAAAGCATTTTTGATGGGAAAAACAGTTCGTTGGTCACCTTCTGAGGGAAAAATAGCCCGTTAGTGCACCTTCGGTCAAAAAAGTAACCTGTTGGCACTGTAGCAAGGCATTTTTGATGGGAAAAATATCCCGTTGGCAAGGCCACAAGGCACTTTCAGTGGGAAAAATAGACCGTTGGCAAACCTTCGGTGGCAAAAACAGCCTATTAGGCAACTTTGGTGGGAAAAACAGCTCGTTGATACACCTTCGGTGGGAAAAACTACCCACAGGCACGGTTGCAAGGCACTTTCAATGGGAAAAACAGCCTGTTGGGCACCTTTGGTGGGAAAAATAGCCCGTTGGGAACCTTCGGTAGAATAAAACAGCCCATTGGGACACCTTCGGTGGGCAAAATAGCCCGTTGGGACACCTTCGGTGGTAAAAACATCCCGTTGGGCAACTTCAGTGGGATAAACAGCCCGTTGGCACATCGTTGGTGGGCAAAACAGCCCGTTTGCACGGCCACAAGGCACTTTCAGCGGGAAAAACAGCCCATTGGGTACCTTCGGTGGGAAAAACAACCCGTTGGGCACCTTCGGATGGAAAAACAGCCTGTTGGCACACCTTCGGTGGGTAAAACAGCCCATTGGCACTGCCACAATGCACTTTGGTTAGGAAAAACCACCCCTTGTGCACTTCCGGTTGGAAAAACAACCCCTTGGGCACTTTTGGTGGGAGAAACAGCCCGTTGGCACACCTTCCGGGGGGGAAACAGCCTATTGGCAAAGCCGTAAGGCACTTTCGGTGGGAAAAACAACTTGTTGGAAACCTTAGATGTTCAAAACAGCCCGTTGGCGCGCCTGCAAGGCATTTTCAGTGGGAGAAATAACCTGTTGGGCAACTTTGGTGGGAAAAACAACCCGTTGGCATAACTTCGGTGGACAAAACAGCCCATTGGCACGGCCGCAAGGTACTTTTGGTGGGAAAAACAGCCCGTTGGGCACCTTCAATGGGAAAAGCAACCCGTTGGGCACTTTAGGTGGGAAAAATAGCCCGTTGGAAAATCTTCGGTGGGCAAAATAGCCAGTTGGCATGCCCTCAAGGCTTTTTCGGTGGGAAAAACAGCCCATTGGGTAACTTTGATGGGAAAAACAGCCCGTTGGGCACTTTTGGCAAAAAAAATAGCTCGTTGGTAAACCTTCGGTGGGCAAAATAGCCCGTTGGCGCCCCCTAAGGGACTTTCGGTTGGAAAAACAGCCCACTGGGCAACTTCGGTGGGAAAAACATCCCGTTGGCACAACTTTGGTTTGCAAGACAGCCCGTTGGCATCGCCGCAAGGCACTTTCAGTGGGAAAAACAGCCCGTTGGGTAACCTCGGTGGGAAAAACAGCCTGTTGGCACACCTTAGGTGGGTATAACAGCCCGTTGGCTCACGTTTGGTGGGGAAAACAGCCCTTCGGCACCACCGTAAGGCAATTTTGGTGGGAAAATAGCCCGTTGGGTACCTTCGGTGGGAAAAACAACCCGTTGGGCACCTTAGGTGGGAAAAAAGCCCGTTGGCACACCTTTGGTGGGAAAAACAGCCCGTTGGCACGGCTACAAGGAACTTGTCGTAGGAAAAACAACCAGTTGGGCATCTTCGGTTGGAAAAATCGCCTGTTTGCACACATTCAGTGGGCAAAACAGCCCGTTGGCATGGCCGCAAGGCATTTTTGGGGGGAAAAACATCCCGTTGGGCACCTTCGATGGGGAAAACAACCCGTTATCACGACCGCAAGGCATTTTAGGTGGGAAAATAGCCCGTTGGGTACTTTTGGTGGAAAAACTGCCAGTTGGCACGGTCGTAAGGCATTTTCGGTGGGAAAAACAGCCTGTTGGGCACTTTCGGTGTGAAAACAGCCCGTTGGCACACCTTCAGTGGGAAAAATAGCCCGTTGGCACGGTCATAAGTCACTTTCGGTGAGAAAAACAGCCCGTTGGGCACCTTTAGTAGGCAAAACAGCCCATTGGGCACCTTCAGTGGGAAAACAGCCTATTGGCGCACCTTTGGTGGGCAAAATAGCCCGTTGACGCGGCCACTAGGTACTTTTAGTGGGAAAAACAACCCATTGACGTGGCCGCAAGGCATTTTTTATGAGAAAACAGCCCGTTGGGCAGCTTTGGTGGGAAAAATAGCCCGTTGGCATAGCTTCGGTCGAAAAAGCAATCCGTTGGCACGATTGTAAGGCACCTTCGGTAGGAAAAACAGCCCGTTGGCAAGGCCACAAGGCACTTTCGTTGGGAAAAATAGCCCGTTGGCAAGTCTTTGGTGGGCAAAACAGCCTGTTGGGACAGCCATAAGGCACTTTCGGTGGGAAAAATAGCCTATTGGGCAACTTCGGTAGGAAAAACATCCCGTTGGAACACCTTCGGTGGGCAAAACAGCCCGTTGACATGGCCGTAAGGCACTTTCACTGGGAAAAATAGCCTGTTCGGTAACTTCTATGGGAAAAATAGCCCGTTGGGCACCTTCGGTGGTAAAAATATCCCGTTGGCACACCTTCGGTGGGGAAAACAGCCCGTTGGGCACCTTCGGTGGGCAAAATAGCACGTTGGCACACCTTCTGTGGGCAAAACAGCTGGTTGGCACGACCACAAGACACTTTGTGTGGGAAAACAACCAGTTGGGCAACTTCGGTAGACCATTGGCACACCTTCAGTCTGCAAAACATTCCCGTTGGCACGGTCCCAAGGCACTTTCAGTGTGAAAAATAGCCTGTTGTGTATCTTCAGTGGGAAAAACAGCCTATTGACACACCTTCGATGGGCAAAACAACCAATTGGCATGGCCACAAGGCCCTTGGGTTGGGAAAAACAACCTGTTGGGCACCTTCAGTGGGAAAAACAACCTATTGGGCACCTTTGGTGGGAAAAACAACCCGTTGGTGCACCTTTGGGGGATAAAAGAGCCAGTTGGCACGGTCGCAAGGCACTTTGGGTGGGAAAAACAACCCATAGGGCACCTTCAGTGGGAAAAACAACCCGTTGGGCACCTTTGGTGGGAAAAACAGCCCGTTGGTACACCTTCGGTGGACAAAAGAGCCCGTTGACACAACTGCAAGGCACTTTTGGTGGGAAAAATAGCTCGTTGGGCACCTTCGGTGGGAAAAACAGCCCGCTGGGCACCTTCAGTGGGCAAAACAGCACGTTGGCACATCTTCTGTGGGCAAAACAGCTGGTGGGCACGGCCACAAGGCACTTTGTGTGGGAAAAACAACCCGTTGGCATACCTTTGGTGGGAAAAACAACCCGTTGGGCACCTTTAGTGGGAAAAACAACCAGTTGGGCAACTTCGATGGGAAAAATAGCCCATTGGCACACCTTCGGTCTGCAAAACAGCCCGTTGGCACGGTCACAAGGCACTTTTAGTGTGAAAAACATCCCGTTGTGTATCTTCAGTGGGAAAAATAGCCTATTGGCACACCGTTGCTGGACAAAACAGCCAGTTGGCACGGCCACAAGGCACTTTGGGTGGGAAAAACAACCCGTTGGGCACCTTCAGTGGGAAAAACAACAACCCGTTGGGCACTTTCAGTGGGAAAAACAGCCCGTTGGCAAACCTTCTGTGGGCTAAACAGGACGTTGGGCACCTTTGTTGGGAAAAACAGCCAGTTGGCAAACCTTTGATGGGCAAAACAGCCCGTTGGCACAGCCGCAAGGCCCTTTTGGTGGGAAAAACAACCCGTTGGGCACCTTCGATGGGAAAAACAGCCCGTTGGCACACCTTTGATGGGCAAAACAGCCCGTTGGCATGGCCGCAAGGCACTTTTGGTTAGAAAAACAGCCGATTGGGTAACTTCGGTGGGAAAAACAGCCCGTTGGCAAACCTTCGGTGGGCAAAACAGCATGTTGGCACACCCATAAGGCAGTTTTGTTGGGAAAAATCACCCGTTGGGAAACTTCGGTGGGAAAAACAACACGTTGGCACACCTTCGTTGGACAAAACAGCCTGTTGGCATGTCCGCAAGGCACTTTAGGTGGAAAAAACAGCCCATTGAGCAACTTCGATGGGAAAAACAACCCATTGGCACACCTTGGGTGGACAAAACAGCCCGTTGGCACAACCGTAAGGCACTTTTGGTGGGAAAAATAGCCCGTTGGCATGACCGCAAGGCACTTTTGGTGGGGAAAACATCCCATTAGGTACCTTCGGTGGCAAAAACATTTTGTTGGTACACCTTCGGTGGGCAAGATAGCCCTTTCGTACGGCTGCAAGGCTCTTTTGGTGGGGAAAACAGCCCCTTGGGCACCTTAGATGGGCAAAATAGCTGGTTGCCACGGTCGCGAGGCATTTTCGATGGGAAAAACAACCTGTTGGGCACCTTCAGTGGGAAAAGCAACCCATTAGGGAACTTCAGTGGGAAAACAGCTCGTTGGGCACTAGCAAACCTTCGGTGGGTAAAACTGCCCATTGTATGCCCCCAAGACTCTTTTGGTGGGAAAAACAGCCCGTTGGGCAACTTCAGTGGGAAAAACAGCCGTTGGAACACCTTTGCTAGGTAAAATAGCCCATTGGCACGGCTGCAAGGCACTTTCGGTGGGAAAAACAGCTCGTTGGCACACCTTAGGTGGGCAAAACAGCCCGTCGGCACACCTTAGGGGGCAAAACAGCCCATCGGCACTGCCGTAAGGCAATTTTGGTGGGAAAAATAGGTCGTTGGGTACCTTTGATGGAAACAGTCCGTTGGGCTCCTTTGGTGGGAAAAACAGCCCATTGGCACACCTTTGGTGGGCAAAACAGTCCACTGGCACGGCCGCAAGTAACTTTCGGTGGAAAAAATAGCCCGTTGGGCAACTTGGATGGGAAAAACAGCCCGTTGGCATACCTTTGGTGGGTAAAACTGCTCGTTGGCAGGGTCGCAAGGTACTTTCGGTGGGAAAAATAACCCGTTGGGCAACTTTGGTGGGAAAAACAACCGTTGGCACACCTTCAGTGGACAAAAAAGCCCGTTGGCATGGTCGCAAGGCACTTTTGATGGGAGAAACAACACGTTGGGCACCTTCGGTGGAAAAAAACAGCCCTTTGGCACACCTTCGGTGGGAAAAACAGCCCATTGGGCACCTTTGGTGGGCAAAACAGTCGGTTGCCACAGTCGCAAGGCACTTTCTGTGGGAAAAACAACCCGTTGGGCACCTTCAGTGGGGAAAACAACCCGTTGGGCACTTTCAGTGGGATAAATAGCCCGTTGGCAAACCTTTGACGGGCAAAACACCACGTTGGCATGCCCGCAAGGCACTTATGGTAGGAGAAATAGCCCGTTGGGAGACTCTGGTGGGAAAAATAATCCGTTGGGCAACTTTGATGGGAAAAACAACCCGTTGGCACCCCTTTGGTGGGCAAAACAGCCCGTTGACGCGACCGCAAGGTACTTCGGTGGGAAAAATAGCCGGTTGGGCACCTTTGGTTGAAAAAACAGCCCGTTGGCACGACCGCAAGACACTTTGGGTGGGAAAAACAACCTGTTGGGTAAATTCGATGGGCAAAACATTGCGTTAGCACGCCCGCAAGGAACTTTTGGTAGGAAAAATAGCCCGTTGGGAGACTTTGGTGGGAAAAATAGCCAATGGACAACTTCGATGGGAAAAACAGCCAGTTGGCACACCTTCGGTGGACAAAACAGCACATTGGCATGGCCGCAAGGCACTTTCGGTGGGAAAAACAGCCCGTTGGGCACTTTCAGCGGGAAAAACAGCTCGTTGGCAAACCTTTGATGGGCAAAACAGCCCGTTGGCACACCCTCAAGGCACTTTTGGTGGGGAAAATAGCCCGTTGGGTAACTTTGACGGGAAAAACAGCCCGTTTGGCACTTTCCGTGGAAAAAACAACTCATTGGCAAACCTTAGGTGGGCAAAACAGCTCGTTGCACGCCCCCAAGGCACTTTCGATGGAAAAAACAACTAGTTGGGCAACTTCGGTGGGAAAAACAGATGTTGGCACACCTTCGGTAGGCAAAACAGACTGTTGGCACGGCAGCAGGGCACTTTCAGAGGGAAAAACAGTCAGTTGGGTAACTTCGGTGGGAAAATCAGCCCATTGGCACACCTTAGGTGGGCAAAACAGCCAGTTGGCACACGTTTGGTGGGCGAAGAAGCCCGTTGACCTAGCCGTAAGGCACTTTCATTGGGAAAAATAGCCTGTTCGGCGACTTCAATGGGAAAAACAGCCCGTTGGGTGCCTTCGGTGGTAAAAATATCCTGTTAGCACACCTTCAGTAGGGAAAACAGCCCGTTGGGCACCTTCAGTGGGAAAAACAGCACGTTGGCACACCTTCTGTTGGTAAAACAGCCAGTTAGCACAGCCACAAGACACTTTGTGTGGGAAAAACAACCCATTGGGCAACTTCGATGGGAAAAACAACCTGTTGGCACACCTTCAGTCTGCAAAACAGCCCGTTGGCACGCCGCAAGGCACTTTGGGTGGGAAAAACAACCCGTAGGGCACCTTCAGTGGGAGAAACAACCCATTGGGCACCTTTGGTGGGAAAAACAGCCCATTGGTGCACCTTCGGTGGACAAAAGAGCCCGTTGACACGTCTGCAAGGCACTTTCGGTGGGAAAAATAGCCCGTTGGGCACCTTCGGTGAGAAAAACAGCCCATTGGGCACCTTCCGTGGGCAAAACAACACGTTGGCACACCTTCTTTGGGCAAAAAAGTCGATTGGCACGGTCACAAGGCACACCTTGGGTAGGAAAAACAACCCGTTGGCAAACCTTCGATGGGGAAAACAGGCTGTTGGCACGGCCGCAAGGCACTTTTGGTGGGAAAAACAACCCGTTGGGCACCTTCGATGGGAAAAATAGCCCGTTGGCACACCTTTGGTGGGCAAAACAGCCCGTTGGCATGGCCACACGTCACTTTTGATTGGAAAAATAGCCGATTGGGTAACTTTGGTGGGAAAAACAGCTGGTTGGTCACTTTAGGTGGCAAAAGCAACCCCTTGGCAAACCTTCGGTGGGAAAAACAGCATGTTGGCACACCCATAAGGTAGTTTCGTTTGGAAAAACCTCCCGTTGGGAAACTTCGGTGGGAAAAACAGCGCATTGGCACACCTTCATTGGACAAAACAGCCCATTGGCATGGCCGCAAGGCACTTTGGGTGGAAAAAACAGCCCATTGAGCAACTTCGATGGGAAAAACAACCTATTGGCACACCTTGGGTGGACGAAACAGCCCGTTGGCACAACCGTAAGGCACTTTCGATGGGGAAAACAGGCCGTTGGCATGATAGCAAGGCACTTTTGGTGGGGAAAATAGCCCATTGGGCACCTTCGGTGGCAAAAACATTTTGTTGGTACACCTTCGACGGGCAAAACAGCCCTTTGGCACAGCTACAAGGCTCTTTTGGTGGGAAAAACAGCCTCTTGGGCACCTTCGATGGGCAAAACAGTCGGTTGCCACAGCCGTGAGGCATTTTTGGTGGGAAAAACAACCCGTTGGGCACCTTTAGTGGGAAAAACAAACCGTTGGGCATTTTCGGGGTGAAAAACAACCCATTGGCAAACCTTCGGTAGGAAAAACATCACGTTGGCAAGCTCGCAAGGCACTATTGGCAGGAGAAACAGCCCGTTGGGAGACTTCAGTGGGAAAACAGTCTGTTGGGCTACTTCGGTAGGAAAAACATCCCGCTGGCACACCTTTGGTGGGTAAAATAGCCTGTTGGCACGGCCGCAAGGCACTTTCAGTGGGAAAAATAGCCCGTTGGGCACCTTTGGTGGAAAAAAACAGCCCGTGGGCACACCTTCGGTGGACAAAACAACCCCTTGGCACGACTGCAAGGCATTTTTGGTTGGAAAAATAGCCTATTAGGCAACTTCAGTGGGAAAAATAGCCCGTTGGCCACCAGCAAACGTTCGGCGGGCAAAACTGCCCATTGTACACCCCCAAGGCTCTTTTGGTGGGAAAAACAGCCCGTTGCGCAACTTTGGTGGGAAAAACAACCCGTTGGCACACCTTCGGTGGGTAAAACAGCCTGTTGGCATGGCCGCAAGGCACTTTCAGTGGGAAAAATAGCTCGTTGGCACACCTTAGGCGGGCAAAACAGCCCATTGGAACACCTTAAGCGGGCAAAACAGCCCATCTGCATGGCCGTAAGGCAATTTCGGTAGGAAAAACAGGCCGTTGGGTACCTTCGCTGGAAAATAGTTCGTTGGGCACCTTTGGTGGGAAAAATAGCCCGTTGGCACACCTTCGGTGGGTAAAATTGGTCGTTGGTAGGGCCGCAAGATACTTTCGGTGGGAAAAATAGCCCCTTGGGCAACTTAGGTGGGAAAAACAACCCGTTGTCACACCTTCAGTGGACAAAAAAGCCCGTTGGCATGGCCGCAAGGCACTTTTGGTGGGAGAAACAGCCCGTTAGGCGCCTTCGGTGGAAAAAATAGCTCGTTGGCACACCTTCGGTGGGCAAAACAGCCCATTGGGTACCTTCGGCGGGCAAAACAGTCAGTTGGCACAGTCGCAAGGCACTTTCGGTGGGAAAAACAACCCGTTGGGCACCTTCAGTGGGAAAAACAACCCGTTGGGCACTTTCAGTGGGAAAAATAGCCCGTTGGCAAACCTTCGATTGGCAAAACACCACGTTGGCATGCCCGCAAGGCACTTTTGGTAGGAGAAATAGCCCGTTGGGAGACTCTGGAGGGAAAAATAATCCGTTGCGCAACTTCGATGGGAAAAACAACCTGTTGGCACCCCTTTGGTGGGCAAAACAGCCCGTTGACGCGATCGCAAGGCACTTTGGTGGGAAAAATAGCCGGTTGGGCACCTTTGGTTGAAAAAACAGCCCGTTGGCACACCTTTGGTGGACAAAATAGCCCGTTGGCACTACCGCAAGACATTTTAGGTGGGAAAAACAGCCTGTTGGGTAACTTCGGTGGGCAAAACACTGCCTTAGCACGCCCGCAAGGCACTTTTGGCAGGAAAAATAGCCCGTTGGGAGACTTTGGTGGGAAAAATAGCCGATGGACAACTTCGATGGGAAAAATAGCCCGTTGGCACACCTTCAGTGGACAAAACAGCACATTGCATGGCCGCAAGGCACTTTCGATGGGAAAAACAGCCTGTTGGGCACTTTCGGTGGGAAAAACAGCTCGTTGACAAACCTTCGGTGGGCAAAATAGCCCGTTGGCACGCCCTCAAGGCACTTTCGGTAGGGAAGATAGCCCGTTGGGTAACTTTGATGGGAAAAACAACTCATTTGGCACTTTCTGTGGAAAAAACAACTCATTGGCAAACCTTCGGCGGGCAAAATAGCTCGTTGCATGCCCCCAAGGCACTTTTGATGGAAAAAACAGCCAGTTGGGCAACTTCGATGGGAAAAACAGCCGTTGGCACACCTTCGGTGGGCAAAACAGACTGTTGACACGTCCGCAAGGCACTTTCAGAGGGAAAAACAGCCAGTTGGGTAACTTCGGTGGGAAAAATAGTCCATTGGCACACCTTAGGTGGGTAAAACAGCCCGTTGGCACACGTTTAGTGGGCGAAGCAGCCCTTTGGCATTGCCGTAAGGCAATTTCGGTGGGAAAATAGCCCGTTGGGTACCTTCGGTGGGAAAAACAGCCTGTTGGCACACCTTTGGTGGGCAAAATAGCCTGTTGGCACAACCACAAGGAACTTTCAGTGGGAGAAACAGCCTATTGGGCACCTTCGACGAGTAAAATAGCTGGTTGGCACGGCCGCATGGCATTTTCGGTGGGAAAAACAGCCCGTTGGCACGGTCGCAAGGTACTTTTGGTGGGAAAAACATCCTGTTGGGCACTTTCAGTGTGATAAACAGCCTATTGGCACACCTTCGGTGGGAAAAACAGCCCGTTGGCACAACCACAAGTCACTTTCGGTGGGAAAAATAGCCCGATGGGCAACTTTGGTGGGAAAAACAACCCGTTGGCACACCTTTAGTGGACAAAAAAGCCCGTTGGCATGGCCGCAAGGCACTTTTGGTTGGAAAAATAGCCGATTGGGCAACTTTGGTGGGAAAAACAGCTCGTTGGTCACTTTAGGTGGGAAAAACAGCCCATTGGCAAACCTTGGGTAGGCAAAACAGCTTGTTGGCACACCCGTAAGGCAGTTTCGTTGGGAAAACTGCCTGTTGGGAAACTTTGGTGGGAAAAACAGCACATTGGTATGCCTTTGGTCGGAAAAGCAATCTGTTGGCACAGGCGCAAGGCATTTTTGGTGGGAAAAACAGCCCGTTGGGCACCTTTGATGGGAAAAACAGCCTGTTGACAAGGCTTTAAGGCACTTTCGGTGGGAGAAACAGCCCGTTGGCAAGCCTTTGGTGGGCAAAACACCCCGTTGGGACTACCGCAAGGCTCTTTCGGTGGTAAAAACAACCTATTTGGCAACTTCGGTTGGACAAACATCCCGTTGGAACACCTTCGGTGGGTAAAACAGCCCATTGACAAGGCTTTAAGGCACTTTCATTGGGAAAAATAGCTTGTTCGGCAACTTCTGTGGGAAAAACTGCCCGTTGGGTACCTTCGGTGGGAAAAACAACCCGTTGGGCACCTTCGGTGGCAAAAACAGCCCGTTGGGCACTATCGGTGGAAAAAACAGCCCGTTGGCAAACCCTCAGTGGGCAAAACAGCCTGTTGGCACGGCCGCAAGGCACTTTTGGTGGGAAAAACAGCCCGTTGGTAAACTTTCGTTTTGCAAAACAGCACGTTGGCACGACCGCAAGGCACTTTCAGTGGAAAAAACAGCCCGTTGGGCACCTTCGGAGGGAAAAAGAACCTGTTGGCACAGCTTCAGTGGGCAAAATAACCCGTTGGCCCAGCTACACTTTTGGTGGGAAAAACAACCTGTTGGGCACCTTTGATGAC
>JAOTJB010310180.1:0-16153 GCA_027123815.1 Erythroxylum minutifolium | reverse complement strand
TAATGAAGTTAGCACTCCTTGCCTAACTGATAGATGCATAATTGATCATAATTTTACCTCATATTTAATGTATTCTTACTTGATATTTTATACTTTTGATACATATTTGGTACTTGGTTCATTTTAAGTGCGTTTGTAAAGTCTAATTGCCTTCACAGACTTAAAGGAGAAGAATTAAGATGAAATTGCGGCATCAAATAGAGAATCAGTAATCTGGAAAGAGTGCACGACATTTTTGTGATTTCAGGCATTTTTAGACATACATGATCTAATACATGATCGTGTAAGTCCCAAAAACCCTAGTTTTTTATATAAAAAGACATTTTTGGTAGCTAAAGAAGAAGGAGACATGGGGAAGGCAGTTTCCATACATGAAGAACATCCAAAAAGGACAATTTTGGTCTAGAGAAATGGGAAACCTAAATAAGTCATTGAAAAATCCATCAAAATTCAAGATCAAGCCTCTATATTGTAAGAACATTTGATATAATACAATCAGGGAAATTTATAATTATAAACCCATTGTTTTTTATTCGTTTTTCTTTCATTGTATGTTTGATTTTGTATTTGATCATGTGTAACTAAACGTCCAATTAATATTTAGGTTAGATAAACCTTATGTTAACACTTTGGTATAATTTGATTACTTTATTAATACAATTGGTTTGATTGATTATTGGGATATAATTATGTGTTTTATTGATAATTTGGTTTCATACATAGAAATTGAGAAATCCTAGTGTTAATAGATCTACCTTAATTAGAAGGAGTTAATTGCAACCCTAAAGATAGGATGATATAAATCCTCCAAATTAGGGTTAAACTTAATAGAGGGAGTCATAAATTGGTAACGAAATTCCATGATATTTAACCTGAGTGATTCAGTTAGAGACCTTAGGATTAGTTATTAGTAGACTCATGGTCAGCTATTAGCATACCATAGGAGTCACCACAATATAATAAATCAACAAAATAATTACATGATAAAAGATCAATCTATTAAGGGTTTAGGGGGATTCGAACCTAGATATTAATTTCTGATAGCAATAGTTTCTAAGTGAATTCCATTATCTCTGTATTCATTATTATTTCCTATTTTATTTTATTTGTTTTAGTTTTAATTTCTTTTCATTAAAATCTAAAATCAATCCTTAGGGTAGATAATAGGGGAAGGGTAAGTACTAGTATTTATAGTCTTTATGAGATCGACTCGTAGTTACCTATACTAGCTATAACTATGTTGTGTACTTGCGGTTATTACAATTTTGACTATTATGAAATAGGTCAATCAAGTTTTTGGCACCATAACTGGGGACTTTGATATTAGGAATGTCGTATCCCGTCTCACAAATTATTGAAGGATTTAAAGTGTTAGACTAATGAGTCATATCACTGGTATCATATAGCATAAATTTGAAACATTTATGGCAAGATTTTATGATTGTATTCAAATGCATAATATTAGCATATGCACTTGAATAGTGAGTTAGATAAATTGCACTCAATTGAAATATTCTAGGGTATGAAAATAAGATGAATGTGATAAATGACTGAGCATAATGAATGCGGTATGAATATGCATTTCTAATGTCTTGTACTTTGGTTTACTAATGATAAAAATTATGGATTATAATTATTAATTTGGATTAATTGCTACAACTGGGAGATTTATGAATTTATATGTATTTTTGGATTAGAAAAAAATGCCAAGTAGCAAGACAAATTGGCGCACGGTACTAGAAATGAGTGACACATTGCGGTAGAAATAAGTGACACATGGCATTAGGATTTAATGACAAATAATTTAGACAATTGGGTGACAAATGGCTTGGAAATTGAGAGACAAATGGGCTAGTTATTAAAAGACAGCTGGAACTATAAAAAGAAGACATGTGGCAAGAGATAAGTGTCATAACACTTGTCTTACACCTTAAACCATGACACACCTAGTACATAAAAATCTTTGTTTTCATACATGCTCTCTTCTTCTTTTTTCTTCTCTCATTCATGACATTCTTACCCTCAACTCACTACTTTGAGTTTTACCCACAATCCTGCACTTTATCACTACAATATCTAGTTGTCTTCACCTTGTTGATGGCACCTATTTCTATTCCCATCTTGTTCTTGGATATGGTGATGATCACGTAACCCTAGAGGGGGCTAGGTTAACTCATGATTTGAGGAAGCTTTGGAGTTGAACAAGTAAAATAATCAGATAACGCATCCCACAATCGTGGGAAAGCCTTCCCGATCATGGGAAATGCCTTGAAAGTAAGATCTTCTGCTTTGAGTGATTATTGAACCAACTAAGGATAAGCTACTTTACTTTGGTACATTTAGACTTAATTGAGCTTAAAATGAACCTAGTTTGATTTTGGATTAGTTGATTAAAATGTTTCTTATGTTTAGGTTGTTAATTGATGTTATAACTTAAGAAAGGATTATTAATATCAACGTATCAAAAATTTGGAATTTATGAGTGTTAAAGAAATGAAGGTGTTCTTATGAATACAAATGTGATCCAAAGGATATGAATGGATGCATTAGGAATGAATGAATAAGAATTGGGATATTATATGATTAGTTAATGCTATAAAAGGATTGATGAATGTGTGATTGATGATATTAAAATAATCAAGTTTACTTAAGATATAAGCCTAATTGCAAAATGGAAGTATACAAGTTATAAAGTGAATAATCTAAAAGCATATAAGTTCAGTCAAGAATTGTGAATAAGGATACATACCGGGGAAAAGTCAATTGAGCATACATTGAAACATGTTATATATATACAATAATGATTGAATAATCATATGATTGACAACTTAATGATGTATGAAATATGTGTGTATTGCATGATTAAAGAAGCGCAAATCGAATGTCAGCATCCAGACATTACTGATTCGTCAAGGCAATAGCTTATCTGGAGCTTACTATGAGTTAACCTAGATATTTTCTCACTATGTTTGATTTGTTTCTATTTAAATTCAACTATTGAACTGTTATTAATGCGATTGTGATAATTCTAGACGTTGATGGTCCAAGAAGTTTGATAATTCATATTGTATTAGGACTGCTTCAGAATTGAATGTGAATCGAGAAAATATGTATACTTAATGAAATGTTAAATGCTGAACTTAGATCTGAATGAATATGTGAAAATGACTATGCACCGTGAATGAAAGATATTGATAGCATATTGTGTGAAATGATGCATTTCGTAACATTGATATGTATGATTAGATAAAGAAGTTGTGATCGGAGTGACTAGTGAAAAAGAGCTTAAAGCTCATAAATGTGCACAAAGAGCCACAAGCTCAAATATTAATGAGTCGGTATCCACAAAAGATACAAGACAATTTATGAAATGAGCCCCGATATCGATAACAGATATGGGATGGTAAAAAGGAACTCGGTTATAAAAAAATAAAAATAAAAGTGGAGTCACATGTGCATATGCATTTGTATATATATATATATATATATGACAGATTGCAATGAATTACCGAATTGTAATGATATAGTGATATGAAATATTTGTGTACATGTTAATGAGATGACTGATTGAGATAAGTGATCAAATTATTCTGAAATGAGTATATGAAATGTGATGTGACATTCAATATTTGATGATATGATTTATTTGTGAATTGGATTGTGAATTGTCAATGTGATTGATATGAGCGAGCACATCGAGGATGGTTCACTCACTAAGTTCACAAACTCATCAAAATTGCAACTTTGTCTTTCAGGTTCAGAAGAGATCTAGCTAATCTAGTTGAAATAGTTACTACATTTGGACACGAGCTAGTGGTCAGGATCAGTTGTACCTGCAAGTGTCTTCATTGATTTTGTATCTGAATTGTATTTCTCAATTATTGTGCAATTTATGTGTGAATTCTAAAATGTAATGACATTTATGACTGGATATATTTGCAAATGAAATGGACCAAAATGAATATTGGTTTGCTTAAGATGTGTTTGATGCCTAAAAATTTTGTAATAAGTTGAATTGATCATCTTAATGTGCCATCCTTACAGAGTATGTTGTCGAATATTTGTCGATATGTTCAAGTATATGCTCTATGAGAGTGGTATGTTACAAGGAAAGCCCGAAAGCTATTACTCTAGTCATTTTCATTTTATTTTTCTCATCTTCATTTTTATTTTATTTTACTTTTCTTTTGCTTTTGTATTTATTTTAATTTATTTTATCTTTTTTATTTTTCGCCTGTTTATTTAATTGTCTTTTGAATTTCTCTACATTGATAGTGTGTGGTGGTTTATTTTAGGAATTGATATTTAACTTCATAGTCATAATTCATAATAGATGGATGGAGCAGACAGTATTATTATAGGAACCAAAATGATTCTTTGCACTATGAAACATCATTATACTGGAAAGAGTTATTTCCTCATATGTTTTTAGAAGCTCAAACGAAGTATATATAGGAACAATACAAAATGTACAACCACTTTAAAGCCCATCATACAAGAATATGTATAATTCAGAGTGGAGCAACCTTAAGTATATAGATGAAATGACTATGCTCTAACTGAATAGTACATCAAGAACAATAATATGAAAGTATTATAGATCAACTAATGGAATGTTTTATCAAGAGAGTAGCTAGTCAACATGAATTCAATGAGAGACTTCATTCACTTGCATATGATGAATATAATTTAAGCTTCCAACCATCTCGGAATGAAGAAGAGACGATTGTCAATTTCATGAATGAAGATAAATTTCAAAGAGGCAAGGAGGTAACTGATGTTTTGAAAAATATGATGACTAAGTTTATTTAAGATTCAAACATGAGGCATCAGGAAATGGAAGCTCATATACAAAACATAGTGAATTAAATCGATCAGTAGATGGATATATTATTTGACAATATCCCAGAGATTTTGTCTAGTTCTACTGAAATTGATACTATCGACTGAGAGGCAATTGCCCTTAGTAGTGAAGAAGAACTTCCTGAAGAAGAAGACAGAGAAACCTCCGTCCAATAAGAGGAAGTAAAGAAGTGGCAGAAGAAAACTGAAGAAGATAATTCAAAAGCCTCTGTCCAAAAAGAAGAAGAGTGGATAGAGATGGCTAAGGAAGAACTGGTAGAGGAACTAAGTAAGGAAACTACTAATGAGATGTTAGTAGTAACCTTAAGTATAGAGGGTTCTCACTTCTTCAAAGACAAACTATTCGAGATAGCTGATGATATAAGATGTTTTGTTATTCCTTACATTTTTAACAGTTTGTCATTAAAAAGGGCATTAATGGAGTATATTAGTTTTATTAATCTAATCAATTATGTCCTTTTGGTCACCTTACAATAGGTGGCTTACTTATGGGCTATAAAACCCCTATATAGAGAAAAGGGTATAAGTAAGCCGCTGATTATTAACCTTGGACGACAAAAATGTAGAGTTTATGTCAATCTACTAATATAAAAGTAGCACAACATAGGAGGCTGTAACATTCCGTTATCCCATGTTAAGATTTAGAACCCTAGAATACTATACATGAGAAAAATAACAATGAGCAATTAGGAAAATGTATTTCATGTTTATGCATAATATTGCACACAGACACATGAATTTGATTTTTGAACGTTACAATGATTGTTCATGCATTCATTGACATTTTTCGGGTATACTTGATTTATAAATGTGATTTTGATATTATTTGTGGTTCACATGTATTGAAAATTGAATTGGTATGTATAAGTATTAATTTAGAATTTTTGATGAAATTTAGGAAATTTCTGAAATTATGAATATTTTTGGGACTAGGAAAATTGTCAAGTGGCAGGATAATTGGCAAATATTCATAGAAATAAGTGATGGATGTCAATGGAAATAATTGGTAAATGACATTAGGATTTGTTGATAATCTACATTGAAAATTGGGAGACAATTAGAGTAGAAATTGGAGTTAAATGGACTAGTTAAATAATAGAATCAAGTGAAACCTATATTGATTAGACATGTGGCAAATGACAAGTGCCACTTGCCAAACCATGCCTTAAATCACGATGTTCTCCTAAGTGAAAGACCATCTTACCTTTATTTGTCTTCCACTTTATTATTTTCTCTCATCTTTGTTAATCTCATCTTCTTCAATCTTCTTCATCTATGATACTCATTTCTCCCCCTCTCAAAGTGAATCTTGTTCTCTCCTTTCATTTGCTACTCCTATTTTCATATGTTCTTCATATTTATCACTAAATACCTAACCCTACCACCTTTGGAATGATGATGATCGTATGGTTTTAAGAGACTAGGGTTAAGAGTGATTTGAAGACATTGAAGCCAAACAAGTAAGTATGAAGCATTACTCTTGATGTTTTGTTGATTGAAAGAAGTTTTGATAATAGTTGGAGGTTAAATGTTCATGAAATGGTGATGTATATATATATGAATCATGAGTGATAAAATGAGGATATAAATGTCTTGTTTTTGCATATAAGATGATTAACCTTTCATAAGTTATTGTAGAGAAGATTTTGAGATAAAAAGATCATTAAAATGGTATAGAAAGAAGTGCAGAAATTCTGACTTGTAATTGGATGTTTTTGTTCTATTTTCTTAGTATATTACTTGTATCTCTTTGACCGTTTTACAGATGAACTAACATGATTTTAGAGCTAATAAAAAGGTGTACTATGGTGTCTTGAAATGAAATGACTTAAGGTGATAGATAGAAATGAAATGAAGGTGAAAGATGAAGTTAAACATGTGCAAAAAATTGATGATCAAAGTGTATATGAATATGTTCTGTTTTTGGTGTTTATGATTAATCGTGGATTTTGATGTGTGTGTGGATGATATTGAACTGAAATGGAGTTATGAATGAAAGGGAAATGATGATGAATTAAGCTAAAAATGTTGCACTAAGAATATAAGGTTTTGGTTGTAACTTGGAAGAGTTGAAAGAGCTGGAAAATTGGAGAAAATGGTTGGGATTATTCGAATGGAAGCATCCCACGATCGTGGGAATGCCTAACGAAGGTATGCCAACAAATCCCACGGTCATGGGAAGTTGTCCACGATTGTGGGAATTGGTTAAACATCAAATATGCTTCTTTTATGTGTGGTCTACAACAACAAATGGTTAGGTACTTTCATGTGATGCATTTAGGCTTGAATGAAGCTTGAATTGAGCCTAGAATGATGCTTAAATAAGTCATAAAATGATTGTTATGTTTAGGGTGAGGATTGAGGGTAGAACTTAAGAATGAATTGTTATGTATCAAGTGTTCAAATCTAAAATTTTGAGATGTCATGGGAATGAAAGTAAACCTTTGAATGCTAATGTGATCAAAAGAAGATGAATGTTGTGTATTAGTAGATATGAATGATAAATTGGGTATTTTGTGATCTTAGAGATGCTAGAATAACCTTTGTAAATAATTGAATGATGAATTTAGAATAATATCGAATAACTGAGGTGTTAACCTAAGTTTAATTTAGACATACTTGAGCTTTGATTTATTAATGATCTTGAAAAGTGAATTAAGGAAATACACCCAGGATTGTCATTGAACATGCATTATACATAACATATATACATGTGTATATAACTGAGTATTCATGTGAATGTGCAAATTAGTAATGTGTATATGTGTATGTTTACATGATATAGAAGAGCAATTAGAGCAACCACATCTAGACATTGTCAGCACATCGAGGCAATAAGCTATCCAGAGCAAACTGTGAGTAACCTAGATGGCCTCACAATGATTTATTGTTTGTTTAGATTCTGAATTGAATTATTATGTGACTTGAATGTGTTAATTCCAGAATTTGAATGTCTAAGGCATTTGATGCATGAATACCATATTGGAAGTGCTCATTGTATGTGAATTTAACTGAATAAGTGATTCTCAACTTAAATGTTGAATGCCAAACCAAGGTCTGATGATAAATGTGAATGAGAATGTGAACATAAATATGAATGTGTAAGATTGAGCACAATTGATTGACTGAATACATGTGATGCATTTCATTACATGAATGCATGAAAATATAAAGGCAGTTGTGACCGAAGTTGCCAGTGAAAAAGAGCTTAAAGCTCAGAATATGGTAAGAGCCTCTGGCTCACTATCTATAATGAGCCCTGTATCTTCAACGAACAAGGGACAATCATTAATGAGCCCAGTGTCCATAATAGATACGAGACAGTGAAAAAAGCACTCGGATATAACAACGTAATAAATGAATGTGAGTCTCATGAACATTGCATATACATTTTATGTGTATGTTTTGAATGATTATAATGTATTGTTGAATTGTGTTGAATGAAAAATATGAAAATTGTGAATAAAGTGTTTTGTGATGCTATATGATGGTAAATGAAATGATGCGAATTATATGATTATACGAATTGTTTTGTTATATGATATGAGTGAACCATCAAGGATTGTTAACTTCACTCACTGAGTTTGCAAAACTCACCAAAATTGTAACGATGACTTTTTAGGTTTGAGAGAGAGACGACTTAGCTTCTAAGACAACTTAGAAGAGATCTAATACTACTTTTGGGATATAATAAATGGGTTAAAGGTCGGTTATTTGGGACTAAAGGATTTAGATAAAATTTTTGTATAATTTCCTCATATATAGAGCATATTTTGTAAACAGAGCTATAGACTCTGATAGGTATTTGATATTGTATGTACATGGATGATGTTGAAATGCTACAATGTATGTTCTATTTTATGAAATAAAATGAGGATATTTGGGTTTTAGATATTGTGATATTTATGCTTTAAATTACGATGTCATGAGATGAGTGAAAGTGATATAGTTAGTGCACCGCTTCCATCGAGTATATGCCCAAACATCTGATGGATGTAAGGGCATGTGTCGGATGGGAGTTGGGCACCATAACATTTGGTATCAGAGTATGTTTTGGCATCTATAGGGGCATATAGGAACATTAGACATGAAATATTGTGAGAAATATGGATAGTAATTAAAGTTATTGTCTATTGTAGATCATCCGCTATAGGTGATCAAGTTGGAAGGTCAGCTGACATAAATAACCTAGAATTAGTAGGAGCCAGTAAGGAGTCTTCTATGTCTCGACCTGAGGGAATGCCTCCGAGAATTCTCGAGAGAATGGAAAGGAGGTACGATAAACTTTGAAAACAGGGGGCTGTGGACTTCTACATAAGTATAGAGCCTACAGAGGCCGAAGGATGACTAGATAGAACGGAGAGAGTTTTTGATTAGATGGATTACAATTCAGATGAGAAGTTCGACTATGCAATTTCCCTATTGCAAAGTCCAACATACCAATGGTGGAAAATTGTTCCAAGTAGTACCACCAGGCCGTGTAACTTGAGATGGGAAGACTTTCTGAGACTCTTCAAGGAGAACTACATACCCAAGATCTACCTAGATAGAAAATGAAGGAATTTTTGGACTTGAAGCAGGGCAATTTATCTGTGGCAGAGTATGAGACAAAGTTCAATGAATTGATGGGGTTTGCTATTGCCTTGATTCCTACATAAGAAGACAAGTGCAGGCGATTCAAAGACGGGCTGAACATGGAGATTCAAACGAGGTTAGTCATTTCTCATCTGGGTAGTTTTACAGAATTACGAGCTACCACGATCCAAATCGAGCAATTATTGAATGATAGTCAGTCAGAATATAGATCAAAGTATAGACTAAAGAGGCCCAGTGAATCTCAGGGTGGTTCTTGTAAAAGGTTTAGCAAGCGTCAGAATCTATCTTTTTGACCACTAGCTCGAACAAGACAATCGGTGTTCAGACAAAGGGGTAGCTTTGTACAATCTGGTAGTGGCAGAGGTGCAATATCAAGTCAGTTACCCAAGAGTGAGCATTGTGGGAAGAAGCAAAGTAGTGAATGTTGGAAACTATCTGGAGCTTACCTTCGACGTGACTCTTTTGATCATCAGATCAGGGATTGTTTTGTTGTGTATGAAACACAGTCTGGAAGGGGAGAAGTGGTAATAGAAACTACTGTCCAATAGAGCTGAGCTAATGGGTCTAGATAGAGAGGCCATGGTAGAGGTAGAATGAGTTCTGGGAGCCCTACTGTCAGAACTGAGGTATGAAGCAACCAACTGCATTCTTAGGCCCGAGTGTATGCAATGACCAGATAGGAGGCTCAGAATTCTCCAGATGTCATTGCAAGTGTGTTGCTTATTTTTACTTATGAAACTTTTGCATTGCTAGATCTTAGATCTATGCATTCCTTTATCACACTACATATGGCGTTTAAGTTGTATTGTGATAGAGAGCTATTGAGATATAAATTAGAGGTGAGTACACCAATAGGTAGCACTACAATAATAGGAGAAGTCTACAAAAGGTGTTTGATTTGAATTGATCAAGGAAAATTAGAGGCAGACTTGATTGTACTACAGTTAAAGGAGAAAGATGTTATCCTAGGCATGGATTGACTCATTGCTCATTGGGCCATCATGAACTACTATACTAAGGAGGTAATATTAGAATCTCCTAATCAACCAAGAGCAACTTTCAAAGGTATTAGTCAAGCAGTGCCAACCAGACTGATCTCATTCATGAGTGCTTTGATGTTGATGCAAGGGGGATGTAAGGCTTATTTAGCCCACATTATTGATACTCGAACGGAGCAAAATGTGTAGTACATTTTTGTGGTTAGGGAATTCTTAGATGTGTTTCTCGCTAAGTTATCTGGTTTACCTCCAGATAGGGAAACGGAGTTTACAATCGATCTGGTTCTTGGTGCTTCTCCTATATCTATTCCTCCATATGGGATGGCACCTGTGGAGCTGAAAGAATTGAAGGCTCAGTTTCAAGAGTTGTTGGAAATGGGTTTCATTAGACCCAGTGTATCACCATAGGGAGCTCCAGTATTATTTTTGAAGAAGAAAGATGGAACTTTGAGACTATGCATTGATTATAGGCAACTGAATCGGATAATAGTGAAAAATAAGTACCCGTTATCTAGAATCGATGATTTGCTTAATGAGTTGCAGGGAGCTCAAGTGTTCACTAAGTTGGACTTGAGATCTGGGTACCATCAGTTCAAGATAACAGAGACTGATGTACCAAAAAGTGCGTTAAGAAGCAGGTATGGGTATTTTAACTTTTTAGTAATGTCGTTCAGGTTAACTAATGCCCCAATTTCATTTATGGCATTAATGAATAAGTTGTTTACCCTACCTGGATCAATTGTGATAGTGTTTATAGATGAAATCTTGGTGTATTCAAAGAGTATAGAAGAGCATGCTGAGCTCTTGAGAGTAATTCTATAGATTATGAGGGAGAAACAGTTGTATGTCAAATTTAGCAAATGTGAATTTTGGCTAGATCAAGTGGTGTTTTTAGGTCACATAGCAACTGGACAAGGCATAGAAGTGGATCCAAACAAGACAGAGGTAGTGATGATGTGGGAAACTCCAAAGAATGTATCTGAAATCTTGAGTTTCCTAGGATTAGCTGAATATTATCGGAGGTTTACCAAGGGGTTTTCATTCATCTCAGCTGCTCTGACTAAACTTCTGACGAAGAATTTGGTTTTCAAATAGAATGACGAATGTCAGAAAAGCTTCGAGGAATTGAAACATCAATTTACTATGACACCGATGATGACTATTCCATTAGGAACTGGAGGATATATAGTATATAGTGATGATTCGCATCAAAGATTAGGATCTGTACTGATGTAATATAGCAAACTGGTAGATATGCATCGAGACAATTAAGGTCTCATGAGAGTAGTTATCCAGTACATGATTTAGAGCTTGCTGTAGTGATTTTTGCTCTAAAGATATGGAGACATTATCTATATGGAGAGACTTTTCAGATAGATACTGAACATAAGAGCTTGTAGTATCTGTTGAGTCAGAAGGAGTTAAATATGAGACAGAGGAAATGGATAGAGCTGTTGAAAGACTATGACTACACAATTGAGTATCATCCAAGAAAAGCTAATATGGTGGCTGATGTATTGAGTAGAAAGTAAAATAACAATGTAGCTCAGATTCTGATGTCGAGGTTACCGAGCTTAATTCAATTAAGAGCATTGAATGTGGAGTTAAATCTAGAGCAGAATGAGGTATTGATAGCCACAATAAGACTGAGGCAAATGTTACATGACAGAATCAAAAAAGTTTAGAGTAGAGATCTCGAAATGATGAAGCTTATAGAGAAGTTGAAAATGAATCCAGATTCTAAGTTTGAACTAAGAGATGAGACACTATGGTTAAAGCAGAGGTTGTATGTGCCTGACATTGATAATTTGAAAAAGGAGATTCTAGAGGATGCGCATGTAGCCGCCTATGCTAAGCATCTTGTTATTATTATGATGTATAAAACTATGAAGCAACATTTTTAGTGACCAGGGATGAAGAAGCAAGTAGCAGAATATGTAGCTAAGTGCTTAACATACTAGCAGATTAAGACTGAGCATTAAACTCTGGTTGGAAAGCTTTATTCCTTACCTATTCTGGAATAGAAATAGGAACAAATTATCATGGGTTTCGTAATGGGATTGCCAAAGACTCTGAGGCAAAATGATGTTATATGGGTTATGGTGGACCGATTTACTAAGTCGGCCCATTTCTTACCAGTGAGAGAAAATAATTCACTAGAGCAGTTGACTCAGAGATATGTAAATAAGGTAGTTAGACTACATAGAGTTCCGGTGTCCATTGTATCAAATAAGGATCCCATATTCACTTCGAGATTCTGGAAGAGTCGACAGTCAGCTATAGGTACAAAGTTAAACTTCAGTAAAGCATTTCATCCTCAAACAGACGAACAAAGTGAGAGGACAATTAAGACTATTAAGGATATGCTCAGGGCATGTGTATTGGAGTTTTAAGGAGCAAGGGATCAATGTATAGCCTTGATTGAGTTTGCATATAATAACCACTATTACAATAGTATCGGAATGGCACCATATGAGGCATTGTATGGTAGAAAATGTCGATCGTCTCTATATTAGGATAAAGAGGGTTCGAGAATAGTAAAAGGCCCAGAACTGATACAAGATACTGTGGATAAGGTGAAACTGATCTGAAGTTAAACTAAAGCAGCGCAAGATAGACATAAGAGTTATGTGGATCAGCATCGGCGAGAGTGTGGGAGACAAAGTGTTTCTAAGAGTATCGCCTCAACGAGGAGTACTGAGGTCCGGTAAAAAGGGTAAGCTGAGCCCTACGTATATTAGCCCTTATAAGATCATTAAGAGGATAGGATCACCGGTGTATAAATTAGCTTTACTAAATGAGATGTCGCAGATACACAATGTGTTCCATGTGAGTTTGCTCAGGAGATATCGGTCTGATCCAATGCATGTGTTACCGACTCAAGAGATTGAAGTAGCTAATAACTTAAGTTATATTAAGGAGCCGATCAAGATAGTGGGATATCAAATGAGATAGTTACAAAATCGAGTAATTCCATTGGTGAAAGTCCTTTGGAAGAATCACTCGAGTGAGGAAGCAACTTAGGAAATAGAGGAGCACATGAGGAAACAATTTCCCCACCTATTTGATGAATCAGGTAAGAATTTCGAGGACGAAATTTCTTAAGGAGGGGAGAATTGTAACATCCTGTTATCCCATTTTAAGGGTTAGAAACCTAGAATACTATACATGAGAGAAATAGTAATGAGAAATTAAGAAAATGTGTTTCATGTTCATGTATAATATTGCGCACATACACGTGAATTTGATTTTTTGCATATTACAATGACTGTTTATGCAGTCATTGATATTTTTCAGGTATAATTGATTTATAAATGTGATTTTGATATGATTGGCGGCTCATATGTATTGAAATTTGAATTGGTATTATAAGTATTGACTTAGAATTTTTGATGAAATTTAGAATTTCTAAAATTATGAATATTTTTGGGATTAGGAAAAATGTCAAGTGGCAGGATAATTGACAAATAGTAGTAGAAATAAGGATTGGATGTCAATGGAAATAATTGGCAAATGACATTAGGATTTGTTGATAATCTACAATAAAAATCAGGAGACAACTGGAGTAGAAATTGGAGTTAAATGGACTAGTTAAACAAGAAAACTAAGTGAAATCTTTAGAGATTGGACATATGGCAAATGACAAGTGTCACTTACCAAACCATGCCTTAACTCACGATGTTCTCCTAAGTGAAAGGCCATCTTACCTTTGTTTGTTTTCCACTTTATTATTTGCTCTTATCTTTGTTAATATCATCTTCTTCAATCTTCTTCATCTACAATACCCCCTCTCGAAGTGAACCTCGTTCTCACCTTTCATTTACTATCCCTATTTTCTTGTCTTCTTCATATTTGTCACTAAAGACCTAACCCTACCACCTTTGGAATGATGATGATCGTATGGATTTAAGAGATTAGGGTTAAGAGTGATTTGAAGACATTAAAGCTTAACAAGTAAGTATAAAGTATTACTCTTCATGTTTTGTTAAATGAAACAAGTTTTCATGATAGTTAGAGGTTAAATGTTCATAAAATGGTGATGTACATATGTGTGAGCTATGAGTAATGAAATGAGCATATAAATGTCTTGCTTTTGCATATAATATGATTAAACTTTCATAAGTTGTAGTAGAGAAGATTTGAAATAAAAGGATCATTAAAATGGTGTAGAAAAAAATGAAGAAATTTTGACTTGTAATTGGATGTTTATGTTTTGTTTTCTTTGTATATTTTGTGTATCTCTTTGATTGTTTTAGAGATGAACTAATATGAGTTTAGAGCTAATAAAAAGGAGTATTATGGTGTCTTCAAATGAGATGAATTAAGGTGATAGATAGAAATGAAATGAAAGTGAAAAATGAAGTTAAACATGTGCAAAAAATTGATGATGAAAGTGCATATGAATATGTTTTGTTTTTAGTGTTTATGATCAATCATGGATTTTGATGTGTGTGTGGATCATATTGAATTGAAATGGAGTTATGAATGAAGAGGAAATGATGATGAATTAAGCTAAAAATTTTACACTAAGCATATAAGGTGTTGGATGTAACTTGGAAGAGTTGAAAGAGTTAGAAAATTAGAGAAAATGGCTGGGATTCTTCGGATGGAAGCATTCCACAATCGTGGGTCTATACCAACAAATCTCGTGATCATGGGAAGTTTCCCACGACCGTGGGAATTGGTTAAATATCAAATATGCTTCTTTTATGTGTGTTTTGCAACAAAAAATGGTTAGGTACTTTCATGTGATGCATTTAGGCTTGAATGAAGCTTGAATTGAACCTAGAATGATGCTTGAATAAGTGATAAAATAAGTGTTATGTTTAAGGTGAGGATTGAGGATAGAACTTAAGAATGAATTGTTATGTATCAAGTGTTTAAATCTGAAATTTTGAGATGTCATGGGAATGAAAGTAAACCTTTGAAGTCTAATGTGATCCAAAGAAGATGAATATTGTGCGTAAGTAAATATGAATGATAAATTGAGTGTTTTGTGATCTTAGAGACGCTAGAATAAACTTAGTAAATGATTGAATGATGAATTTAGAATAATCTCGAATAATTAAGGTGTTAACCTAAGTTCAATTTAGACATGCTTGAGCTTTGATTTATGAATGATCTTGAAATGTGAATTAAGGAAATATATCAAGGATTGTCTGTTAGACCCCAAACTTTTCATGGAAGTTAGAATTATTAAATGAGAATTTTTGAATTAGAAATTATAGAGTTTATTTATGAATATTTTTAATTACATATGGTTGCATAGATTAAACGGAAGTGTTAGAATTAGGTTAAGAAGTTAGAAGGTATTAGGGAAAATATGGAAGGGTAAGTTTGGAAGAATAGAGTTTGTTTTAGATTAATAAGAGAAGAGCAAATGAAGGGTGTGTGAGTGAAGAAAGATAGAGACGTGTTCGTAAGTTTGAGAAAAAAGAAAAGAAGAACCTAGAAGAAACTAGAGAAAGAGGAAGAGAGACATGTAACAATAAGAGAAAAGGGAGAGATGTGTTTGAGAGGTTAGGGAAAAAGAGAGAGTCATCTAAAATAAGAAAGAATGAGAGAAGAAATGTAACATCCCGTTTCCAGAGAACGGGTCGGACCGGAGAAACAGGTCCAAGTGTGGTAAATAGAGGTATCTCATGCTCATGCAAGTGTGAATAGTGAAATGTGCATATAAAATTTAGTGTACAAGC
>JAOTJB010310146.1:0-16159 GCA_027123815.1 Erythroxylum minutifolium | reverse complement strand
ATGTGAAAATTTGAAGTTTCTGCAGAATTTGTTGATTGATTAGTGTATGCAGTGTTTTGAAACAAATTTCTGGGCTGATGTGAACTAAATTGGAAGAAGTAGTCTTCTAGGAAAATGTACAGAATTTTTAGAGCTTTCCATTGATGTATCATTTGCTGATTTTGGATGTGAGGATTGAAAGATGTGAGAATTTGAAGTTGCTGCAGAATTTGTTGGATGAATAGTGTTTGCTGTGATTTTGGAGTAAATTTCTGGACTGATATGGATTAAATTGGGTTGGATGATCTTCTGGAAAATTTTAGAGGGTTTGAATAGCTTTCCAATGAAGTATTATGTGCTGCCTTTGGATGAGGAAATTGAAAGTTGAGGATTCTGGAATTCTTGGCCAGATGCTGCCAAAGTCTTAAATTTCTGGGCAGAATCTTTGAATGACTTTTTGACCCTCATAGAGTTTGAAATTGTTCTTGGAGTCTTCATGGAAGATGTAGACTTTCTTTTTATCTTTCTGATGATATAAAGTATGTGATTTTTGGACCTAAGGGTGGAAAGTTAGAAAATTTAGAATTTCTGCTGCAAATTTAAATGTTCTTCAATTTTTGTTTAGGCAGAAACTTTGAAGTGGAATTTGAGGGTCTTAGAGGCCAAATTGGTTTTTGAATCCTTCAGGAAAGATGTAGAGTTTTTTTTAGCTTTCTTTTGATACGAAATATGAAATTTTTGGAGTTTTGAGGAAGAAGATTGAAAATTTTGAAATTTCTGCTGTCTGAGAGGGCGAGCAAGTGAGGTCCCTCGCGACGCGAGGCTGGGTTTGCGCAACGTTGCGAGCGTTCCAAGGAACGCTCGCGATGCTCAACTCCTCAAAATCTGACGTCTCCTATTATTTCTGATTTTCTAATTTTTATTTTTCAAAATATCTCTTTTGATTTTACTGTCTAATTAAATATGCCGGGATTATTTTTGGACTTGGATTTATTTTTATAAATAGGGGGAATTTATTCTCACCCTACAAAAAAATTTAAATCTTATGAAAGTCTTTATTAGCTATTTTAATTAAATCCTGGTTACTTATTAAATTGTGTAATAAATATTTTTCTGAAATTTTTGTTCCCGATTGATTTAGTTTTATGTCTATGCCTTTTCTCCGATCCCGCCACGCATATTTTTCGGGGTCAATTTTTATTGAAATAATTTTTGTGATTTTATCTCTATTTTTGTACAAAGGTAATTAAATGAATTTATTCGTTTTAAGTTCCACTGGTGGGGAATTCCTCCCCCATGAGCCACGGGTCCAGATGTCACGTAAGATGTCGGGCCTGTGGACCCGCCGGAAGAGGGGTTCCAGCAACCGTGATGTTTTTCTTCGTCTTTGTTATCGCCGCATTAGTCTTTGTGTTATAGTCTGGTTTTGCTTGTGGACCTTTTTCCATAAGATCCATATGATTGAAGTGATTTGGGGCTTTTATTTAGGATTATTAATTAATTAGGTTAATTAAGTTAATTAGTTATGTTAATTACAATTAAGATTATATTATATTATATACACATATTTAATAATTTTAATAATTAATTTTAAACAAGTGAGTCCCATAGCATTATGGAAGCGTCACGTGACATTTAGGGATCACAATAATATAAAAATATTATAAATTTCTGAGATATCAATGATGATGGGGCAATCAATAATAACGTGGCATAATACTGATTGCTTTATGTTCCCGTCATCTTTTCTATTAACATAGGGTTCAATTTGAACATTTCTAAAATGGTAGGGTTTAATTTGAATGCTCTGAAACATAAAGGTTTAATTTGTCATACGAAACAAACCTTAAGGTTATTTTTACCATTTTGGTCGATATAAATAAGGTCTTATCATTATCTCTAGTACCATTTTTGCACCTGATTCATAAGGTAGTAAGTATCCTTTTAATAACATTATATTGCAAAGTGATACTAAGGATAATAGTAGAAGATTACTTAGACATTTTATGAAACATTTAGGTACAAATAATATCTTTTCTCAATTATAAAAAGAGGTTCCATTTTGTTCAACCCTTAAACTTAATATTAGCTATTATTTTAATTTCTTTACATTATTTTTTCTAATTAAAGCTTTGTCTAAAGAATTCAATTTTAGATAAAATAAACATGAACATTTTTGGAAAGAAACTCAATTTTATATTTATCATAAAGTTTTGTTATTCTTAAAACTTAAAGGAATTTTAAAATTTATGAAAATTTTTTCATGTAAATAGTATTATCAAAGATTCTAAAAGTTAAATTGTACTAAAGCTAAATGATAGGTTTCTTTAAGTTAAATTTTAAAAAATTGAAAATGGCCTAATTAAAGACATTAAATAAGAGATGTAAGCAGTATAATAACATCTATTAGCTAATTTGATACAAAACTAAAATGTTATATAGTTATATACTTTTTAAATCCAAAATACAAATTATTTTAAATGTGAAGATAAAGGCATTGGTTAATATATAATCCTAATTTTATGCAAGTTATTTTTATATGATATTTAGGTAATGTTTCATGCTCTTCAAAATTCATAATATAATACTTGTGGAAAGACAATTTTTATTCTGAATGAAATGAAAACTTTTATTCTAACTCATAATTTATTATCAAAGAAAATGAGTAGAAATGTGGATAAATTATTTTGAATAACATGAATTATTTGTAAAAATAATATATTTCAACCTTAATTTTCAACTACATAATATGATTTAATAAAAATAAATGTGTATCTCAATTTGTAACAAAAATTAATTGTATTAATTGATATCTCTCTCTAAAAATTTTAACCTGAAAATTTGTACATGTATTGAGGATAATACAATGCACATTTGATTTAATTGTTAAAAATATATGACCTAGAAAATTATTTTTGTGGCCTACGAACTATGTCTACAATTCAACTAATTTTTGGGAGGCAGGAACATCGTTGGGTTCGGTGGATTCCTCCTATAAGAGGATGGTTTAAGCTGAACTGTGATGGTGCTTTTACAAGTGGCAGTGGTATCGCTGGGGCCGGTGGTTTAATTCGGGATGACAACAGTCTAAGGTGTGGTGGTTTTGTAGCCAATCTAAGTTCGAGTTCAGGTATACAAGCAGAGTTAGGAGGTATTTGTGCAGGATTACAGTTTGCTCTTCACGTTGGTGTGAGGCGTATTGATGCAGAGACTGACTCTTGAGAAGCTTGGGATGTTTTACGAGCAAAGGAGGAGGACAGACGTGTATGGCTGGTTGTGAGGAAGTGTCGTACTCTGCTTCAATAGTTTGTAGATTTTCAGTTGGATCATATTTTTTTGGGAGGCTAATGGGGTTGCGGATTTCTTGGCTAAGGTGAGTTTTTCTTTTCCTAATGGCTCTACTTTCTTTAAACATCCGTCAGGGGGATTTATTTTCCATTTTGCAATTTGATTTAGGCTATTCGAGCCCGCCCTCTTTGAGATTTGACGTTGGAACTTGACATTTTCAATGAATGAAGTTTCTTAGATCAAAATAATAATAATAATAACGTGCCAAACGAAAAATTCACATGGAATGTTGCATAAGCTAATCTGGCCCACTAATAACCCAAAAGTAACCATGAACATTGCATGAATAATCAAGTAGCGCCGACGACAACCACAACTGAGATTAGACTGGTCCCGTCCAATTATTTGTGGAAGTATCAACTTAAGTCCCTATCCTGGCTTCTAATGCCCCATTTACAGTTTTACTTTCTCATATGAATGACGCATTCTATCGACCAACATCCAAATTCTTCTTAATGGAAATTACTAAATTATAAAGCAAAAGAAGAACATACTTAATTTTTTAAAATGATTTTCTCTTGTTGGTTATTAGGTAAAATAATAAATAACAAAATGAAGGATCAGAAAAAAAGTTAATTAGGGAATTAGTCCATGTTTCGGTGCTGTAGATGTGGAGAAGGAGCACAGACTCTACAGCTTTTGGACCATCAAAATATGCCAAAGGCTGAGGTAGAGATGAGAGTTCAAAGTGAGATTTGAAGAACAAGAATTGATCAAAGATTGTACAAATTATACATTTTTATCATCCAATCACGTGCATGTTGATGAGTTCTTCTCTTAGTGTTTAGCTATTTTGACTCTCTGATGTAACTGTAGCACCGCCTTCCATTTCCGAGGTGTTCTGCGGCGTAGACTGTGAATCTGAACCCAAACATTGTAACAGGATTAAAATCTGCCCAAAAAGGGTAACTTCTGCACATACGCACACAATAATCTACATAAATTCAAGGTCAAAATAAGCAACAATAAAATGAGACAGCAGCAGAATCATTTTAGATGCTTGGGATTATGAAGCTTTTGACTTCATTCCTAATATGGATTTGCGAGCACAAGGATTTGAAGTCTGACCAAAGACAAGATTGGTTCTTTTTTGACTCTCTCAACTTAGACTAAGGTTGTCTAACAAGCATTCAGATTACCGGATTTGAGAGCACACGGATTTGAAAACTGACCAAGGAAAAGATTGATGCTTTTTAACTCTCTCTAACTTAGACTACGATTTTCTGACAAATTTTATTTTTATTACTCTTTTTATTTTATTTTATGAGCATTTATTCATCTATTTTTTATAAATTTTTTATTTAATAAATGACCCGTCTTACAATAGCATGACCATTTCCTTTCCTGTGGTACGGCAAATCATGATTATCTCTTTGAGTGTTATCAACCTTGGATACTTTAGTGCAGGAGGTGGGCCTCTCAGCAACTTGACTGCGTCTTCAGAAGATGATGGTACCGAAGCCACATGCAGTCACTATTGACATATATATACATGCTTCTCTGTCATCACTTGACACAATTGACCCGTTATTTGGGTCAGTCATCACTGCAATAACAAGACAGCTCATCCACATGGTTGAGGTTACCCACGTGGCCCGTCTACGCCTCATATCTTATCCCAACCCAAACACTCTTTATGTTATATATCAATAGCAAAAAGCTTATGCTGACATTTGTTTCTCATTGTTTATATGAAGCCTACGTGACTAACGAATATGACAGAGAGTGTAATTCGTTACCAGTAGAAGGGAAGGATTGCTTTGATTGTGGAGCGAATACATTTGTCAAAGATCCCTTTGCAGAACCTGGGTAGTAAACATATGAGGGTCCAGGTGCACGTTGAGCTTGATGAGTTGGAGAAAGCAATCCTCTTGGAGGAAGCAAAGAATAGCCATAGTAGTACGGTGGAGTCACGGAAAAGGAGGCTCCGTACATTTGTTGATAGCATTGAGGCTGTTGAACTTGTGAGTTGTAGACAACCTGCAAATTAACCCATCGAATTTATGCTTTGAATTAATCAAACGCTGAATTCAACAGACAGACAGACCTGGTGATACCCATACTCAGGAGTGCAGTGCGGGTACCTGCAAAAGTAGAATCAATTAAATTTAGACAGAGAATTATTTCAGAATCTACTCCACCTGCCCCTGGGACCTACAATGAAAACAACTGTTATCAACAGATGATGTTGGCTATGGTGGATGCTGAATATTAAATGTGATACCACAACATGTTCAAGGAAAAACATATCTTTTCAATTTCAGACGAAACCTCGGTGTCATGTTGAAGGAAAATATAGTTCTTATAACTTTTTAATTTATATTCATGGTCGAATATTACTGCTCTTTTAAGATACAGGTAACCCACAATCCTTGTCTACCAGGAAAGCGCAGCATTTAGATCAACTACGTCACTATCATTTCCTTATTCGTGCACACATGTTCAAAGTAGCAAGATATATGACCCCCAAAGTCCAAAGAGCTTTGTGAGTTGGTCCAAAATCGTATGTACAACTAAAGCTACCAACCAATCCCCGTCCTTAAATAATTGGGAGAAATCCCATCCCATGAAATGGTAGGCCTAACATATACGAGTCTGGGATACAAATGGAAACGTAAAACATTGGTTAGGATTGAAGCTACTTCTACTTGGGATGAACAGCCTATGTATACGTTGAAAATACGAGGTCTGATGAAAACAACTATAAGCATTTGTTTGACTAGTACTCGTACGTATTAATTACAATATTATGCATGAATGATTTTCCGCCACAGTGATCAGTTAGTAGTAGTACATCTAAGCGAAGCGAGCATCATAACTAAATAATTCCCAACGTGCAAGAAACTAGTGAGCTAGCCAGCAAGCGGACCTCTGCATTAGAGAATAGGTAGGGTCACAAAGTCGTATAGTAGCTGTCAATGAGCCTGTTCACGCTTTTGCATTTGAAGGAAGGAGCATTGCAAGAAGGTTTTACTGATTTATCTTTGTGGTGATGGCAACAGATACAAAGTAATGCGCTATATATTTACCGGCTGACAACTGTACCCAGGGACAAAACTTAAGCATAGGAGAACGCGTTATTTCTTTGCCAGTTTTAGACGGTATGGACCATTTCCTACAAATCTGTACGGTCACTAGCTTGTGTAAAGCATGAACCATGAAGTAACAACTAACCCGTAATATGGATACATAACAGGTGGCGGCGGCGACGAAGGCACTGTTGTCGCTGTTCCTCTATATGACTGTGCACCCTGTGGGGAATTTCCAAGAAATGGAATATTGCTATCTCGTGTCCTTCCTGTAAAGTTAACAAATACATTTGGAATAATGTCATTATACGTACACATTGTAAAAAAAATTGATTTGACATGGGACTGGTGATCATTTTAATTTTGTATCAGAATATGACTGATCGGACCTCGTGGCGGCGAAGGTCTAGGCCGTCCAAGTGAAGCGATATTACAATTTGCTCTTCTCCCGTCGATCATGGGGTTTGGATCAGAACAGGCCCTTCTAGCTGATTCTGGATCACTAAAAGTTACCTAGACATTTACATGAACCATCAAAACAAGCTCTTAATCACAACAATGCATAAGGAATCGCAGAAGTGAATAATGTGGCATGGTACTGAATAAACTTACAAATCCGTATCCTTTAGATTTCCCTGTGTTTTTATCAGTGATGATCACAGCCTCAAGAATCTCTCCAAACTGCTCGAAATATGTGCTCATTTCTTCGGTTGGGGTCTCCCAAGCAAGTCCCCCAACAAAAACTTTAGTAAACGTGGTGTCTCCGAACTTAGATCGATAATGTGGATAAGCCATGGCATGCAAATGACATCAGCTCACAATTCGGGAAGCCTCCTTGTCATGCATGAACTATCGGTACATCACTCATATAGACGTAAATTTCACATAGCTTGTGCGTGGCATGCGTGCCCTAATAACTCTTTTTATCTATTGGAATACCAACATTCCTTATCATTCCCCACAATCACACCAAAAAAGGGCACTGCACGAGATTTGTGACCAAGAAAATGATAGATAGAGCTAGTTTAGGATGGGAGATGATGTGAATTGAGAAATGAAAAAGCGACAGGTCAAAAAGGTGGCCTAGAGAGAGAGAGGTTCCGATTCTGCAAACTCTTATTTGCGGTCTAAGAAAAAGAAAAAGATGAGAGATTTGGAGACAGAGTGGGAGTGGAAGTGGAAGGAGTTGGCTTGGCTTTGTAATATGGAAAGGAAAGAAGCACTTGAACCTTTCCTCTCTGTCACTGCATTAATATACTCTCCCACCCTCCAATCAATTATAATCCCTTCTTTTCCACTCTTCAAAACTTTCACTTTGCTCTTCTTATTCTATGTTCTGTTTTTGGTGGGTTTTGCTCCAATAAACACATCGTTCCCATGGTATGGTATGGTATGGACTCGATCACCATTTTTAAGTCAGAAGCAGACCACTACGAATCTATGCAGAACATCTACAAAACAATCATAGTTTGAACCATTGCTAGTTTGGATATAGTCCACCAAGTTGAAATTAATTCTAATTATTGTCGCTAGTTCTTAACAGCGTGAAAATTAACCCAATATTTCAATCGTACATGAAAGGATTAAAAATGAAAGAATGCGAAATACCTGATTTCGATTCTATCTCTAATTTCGAAGCAGTTTTTGGGCACCAAACGAGCTCTAATCTCCTGAGACCTTTACGAAAAATTTTCACCGGCATGTAGTTTAGGCATTTCTATAGTTTTCTCAATACATAAACTCTCTTAACAGTTCGGAGAATCATATGCTGACGATTTATATGAGTAATTATAGGAGAACATAACTTATTTATAGAGCTTCCATATCACAAAGTCGATATGGATAAGATCCATACTAAAAGGGATCTATTTTTTACCTGAACTTTGACCCATTAATCTAGAACATTTATTAGGCCATTTTATTACCCTTATCTAGATCAAATTACGTAACTTAACCGATAATTTATTGAAAAGTCAAAATTACAATTAATAACTATCCACTTTATAGAAAAATTACAAAGTTGCCCTTAGGGCAAAAATATCTTACAATCTCCCTCTTAGACAATTATTAATTGCAGTTTTAATCAAGTTCAAAACAATTTAAAAGCTCAGTTAAGTCACGCTACTGTATTGGTACCAAAAGTTTTAAAATACATTTGATCCAAAGGTAATAAAAGTCCTACATTCCGTCTTGCAAGGCTTTAGATACTGAAAAATATCAGACACGTGTCATGTGTGTCATAGGTCCAATGTAATCACAAATATCTAATACCTCATTAACATGAATGGAAGAATGGAGTGTGGTAGCCTAGAATGATACCATTATAATCTAATATGTATCATCTTTGTCTGTAGGTCTTGATTTCTCTAACTTTACGCTAAACTGCATGCACTAAACTACAGTAGAGAAATCCTTTTTTCTTTCACCGAATGCTAAACAGCATTAGAGAAAACTTGTTTCCTCTTGCCAGATACTAAACAGCATTAGAGAAAACCTTTATATTCTCCAACCGAATGCTAAACAGCATTAGAGAACCTTTATGGGATTCAAACTTATATCCCTTTATGTCATATGAAACTTTAAGGATATCCATATAAACTTTATGTGTTTAATGACATAGGCTCAATGCCAATCTTTATAAATGTCCAATGACCTTGAAAATGCTTAAGATTAACACAAATCTTAAGACTTCCACATGTATTATGACTATGTATAAAACAATTATTACTGAGGATAAAAATATGATCATCTTTATTAATAAATAATTCTAATGTTATAATACAACAAAATATACAATCATTTAAAGAGTAAAATATAGTGATCCCTCACTATTTCTATTTAAGGACTTCAACACGCCCATACCGAGTACATGTCTAGCAAACACTAGTGGGCAAAGTCCTTTAGACAGCAAATCAGCTAACATCTCCTCAGTCCTGATGTGCTCCACTTCAACATCATCCTTCTGGATCAACTCCTTTATAGTCAAATACTTAGCCTCCAAATGCCTAAACCCTATGATACTTTCGTTGTTGTTACTGAATAACATTACAGCAAGATTATCACAATACAACCGTATAGGTCTAGTAATTGAATCCACTACGGACAACTCAGAAATTAAGTTTTTGAGCCAAACTACCTGTTTAATAGCTCCATAACATGCAACAAACTTTGCATGCATGGTCGAGGAAGTTACCAGTGTCTGCTTAACACTTTTCCACCATACCACACCATCTGCCAATATAAAAATGTATCTTGAAGTGGATTTGCAATCATCCGGACATATAGCAAAATCAAAGTTCGTATACCCTGTGAGGTTCAAATCGTTGACTTTCCTGTATGTCAATGTATAATTCTTGGTACCCTTTAGGTATCTCAATACCCGTTTGACTGCATTCTAATGGCCAACACCTGGGTTAGCCAAATATCAACCTAACAGTCCAATAGCAAATGCAATGTCCGGTCTAGTGCACATATAGGCATACATTAAGCTACCAACAGCACTAGAGTATGGAACATTCCTCGTAGCCTCTCTCTTAACCTCATTGTTTAGATACAATCCCAAAGATAATCCCTTTACATGAGAGATAGGTAATATAACAGGTCTACATTTAGCCATATTAAACCTTTGTAGCACTCGCTCATTGTATGTAGTTTGCGAGAGGCTTAACAAGTGTTGAGATCAACCCTAGTGAATTTGTATACCGAGGACTAAAGATGCTTCACCTAAATCCTTCATGTCAAAATGTTTGGCCAAAAGTTACTTAATATCATGCAACATGGTCAAATCATTTGACGCGAGCAAGATTTCATCGACATACAGTAGAATGAAGAAGACCTTGCTCCTCCTGACCTTATAGTATAAACATCTTTCGACTTTGTACTCCACAAAGCCGAATGAGGTTAAAACCTCATCAAACTTTAGGTTCCACTGTCTGGAAGCTTTCTTTGAACCATATATTGATTTATTCAACTCGCAAACCTTGTTAGTTGCATCCTAATCCTGAAATCCTTCAGACTGCTCCATATAGACCTCCTCATAAAGGTCACCATTTAAGAAAGTGGTCTTAACGTCCATCTGATGTAGCTCCATATCATAATGAGCTACTAATGCCATAATCACTCTAAATGCATCCTTCGAGAACACAGGAGAGAAGGTAACATTTAAGTCAACTTCTTCTCTCTGAGTGAATCCCTTAACAATTAGACATACCTTAAACCGCTCAACTTGACTTTGTGTGTCCTTCTTGGTCTTAAATAGCTACTTGTAACTAACAGGCCTGTAATGTTGACGTAAATCAATGAGCTCCCATACCTCCTTCATTGCTTCCCACCATATATCCGTATGGGGTCTAGAAACGGCTTCTGAAAAAGTAATTGGATCCACAACATATCCCATGTCTTAGTCTTGCTCACCTAGATTGACTATGTAATCTGATGAGATAGTAGGTCGCCTTTCTCTGGTGGATCTGCATAACTGCACAGGCTCTTGTTCCTCAGAAACCTCTTCTTGAATAAGTGTAGGTTCTTGTGTCTATATAGGCATAGTATTTGGGCCTTTATCCACCAGAGCTAACTGTATGAGAGGCAGATACGAAATAATCATAGTATCCATCCTGTTCACTTTTGGAGGATGTGAGGATCCTCCCTCATCATAGAGATTGTATTCCAGGAACTTTGTAGTCTTTGATTCCACTATTCTGGCCCCTCCCTCTCTACAGTAAAATCTGTAGCCCTTAGAATGATCAGGATAACTCACTAAATAGCAACGAGTTAAACAAGGTTGCAATTGGCTCTCATAAGGAGTATACAACCTCTTCTTAGCAGGGCAGCCCCACACACAAATGTGTGCAAGACTTAGCTTCCTTCCAACCCAAAGCTTGAATGGCGTCTTTGATATTGACTTGCTCGGGACTCTATTCAAGATATATAATGCCGTCTTGATGGCTTCACCCCAAAGTTATTCAGGTAGGTTGGTCTTGCTACATTGACGTCATCATGTCCTTTAGGATGTGATTACGCCTTTCAGTCACACCATTTTGCTCAGGACTACTTGGCATAGTGAACTGAGCCCTTATTCCAACTGATTCCAAATACCTAGCAAATAGACCCTTTTCTTATCCTTCAACCCCATGTCTGCCACAGTATTCCCCTCCTCTATCAAATATGATAATCTTTATTGATCTTCCTAATTGGTTCTCAACTTCAATCTTAAAGATTTTGAATTTATTAAGAACTTCAAATTTCTCTTTAAGCATGAAAACATAACCATAACGGGAATAATCATCTATAAATGTTAGGAAGTATCTGGCATTGCACAATGTGACTGTATAGGGACCACTAACATCTATATGTATGAGGTCCAATAATCCTGAAGCACGAGTTGACCCCTTCTTCTTTATCTTGGTCAACTTGCCCCTATAACAATCGACACATGTATCTAGATCACTGAAGTCCAGAGTTGGGAGAATGTTGGCCTTTATCAATCTCTCAACCCTCTCCTTGGAAACGTGGCCAAGACTTTTATGCCACAACATAAACGATGTGTCCTTTATGAAGGATCTCTTTTGAGTAACAGGTTCAGCAACATAAGAAGAGGCACACATCTCATTAGGAGTAACACACATACTATATAGCCCGTAAGATAAAAAGGCAGTATCGATATGTCTTGTATTGATAGAAATATTTACAACTGCATTATCGAATACAAAATGATAATCTTCCTTATCCAAAACTGATATAGATATCAGATTCTGTCTAAAAGACGACATATAAAATATGTCCTGTAAATATATTACAAACCCCGTATCAAGGTTTAATCCTACATCTCCTATATAATAAACGTCCACCTCCTCATTATTACCGATCATCAGCTTTTGCTCCCCTCTAGTCAACCTTCTCTTAGATATGAACCCCTGCATCGTGAAAGCAACATGGTTAGACGCTTCACTAACTAACCACCAAGAACTTAATGTAGTTATAGCTACATTGGATTCATGAATCACAAAGGCTGAGAAGTTACCTGATAGCTCCTGTTTGACCTTCCATAGCTTGTATTTCGAGCAATCAGACTTCCTATATTTCTTTTCCTTACAGAAGAAGCATCTCATACTCTTAAGGTCAAGTGGCCCCTTCGTAATGCTCGACTGCCCACTCTGAATCTGAGGAGATGGTTTGGGTTTCTTACCCTTACGCTTAGGCTGCTGAGGTTTAACCTTCCCCTTACCTTTCACAGATGCAAACTTAACTGAATGAGGAGAGCTCTTGATCCTCTCTTCTGTTACAACACACCTGGAAATCAAGGCATTGATGTCCCAGGTCTCATCCTATGAGATGTAGGAGGTGGACAATATCTCAAAATCTTGAGGAAGAGTGTTCAGTGCCTAGTGCACTATTAACAAATCAGTGATCGGTATATCCAGTGTCTTCAGCTTGCTCTAAAGGTGCACCATTCAAATGATATACTCCGGCCCACCTCCCTCTCCAGTGTACCTCATAGAGTATAGTTCCTTGATCAAGGTGCTCTACTCAGCATGAAAAGAGACCTTGTATCTCTGGGATATGTTGTCAATAAACTCTTGCGTTACGGTCGTGTCCACTAATCCACTCAATAGATGATCCGGTATCTACCTCTTAATGGTCAAATAGCACATCCTATTTGACCTTTCCTAGGTCTCCATACCTGCTCTGTTGGCTTCTGAGCTGACATCTGTAAGTAGGGGAGACCGCTCAATGTACATGGCCATGCTGACATCTGCTATCTCCAATGCAAACTCCACGTCCTTCTTCTACTTCTTGAAATTAAAACCATTTAAGGTTTCAATGGTGACAACATTGTTGTTGACTGAAAAGTTAACTAAAAAATAGAAAAGACAATGTCAAGATTAGTATAAATGCAGGATAACAACGATGCTTTAAAGAATTAAAAAGTATCCGTACCAAGAATCCGATCACACATATTATGAAACATCTTTGGGCTGAATACATAATATATGCAATTAGACGCTAGCATAAAAGCAAATAGAGTGTAAACCATTAACTCTTATGACACTACCACCTTTTGGTGAATAGATCATTTAAGTAACGGCTTTCTTCCATCTGATGCTTTCATGAACATCTCAAAACACTATGTACGGCCAACACCTTTGGGCAGAACATAACCAAACATAAGGCTAGAGACATCCCCTAACATGTAGGCAAAACAATCTAAAATACTGACTTGAAAGGCCACTTTGGTGACTACATTCTCATCGGTATCCCAAAAAGTCCACTAACACAAGGGATACTTCTTTATGTCATCTTCACATTCTACATGGGCATAATGTATGTGAAAGTTAATTATAAATGCAAAAACCGAATGCACAGTCAAATAATCACATACAAAAACTAAAAACATTATCTTTAAACTTTATTTGAGACATTTATTTAAAAAATTCTCAATGAGATTGTCCATCGTGCTTTTTTGAATACTGAATCTACCACACGAGACATAAAACTTTAAGTGTCTCCCTTATGTGCAATTCGGAGTACAAAAA
Source organism: Erythroxylum minutifolium (assembly GCA_027123815.1). Classification (NCBI taxonomy): domain Eukaryota; kingdom Viridiplantae; phylum Streptophyta; class Magnoliopsida; order Malpighiales; family Erythroxylaceae; genus Erythroxylum; species Erythroxylum minutifolium. Next base: position 2,271 of record JAOTJB010310146.1, on the reverse strand, counting down.
CGCACTCAAAATCAGCTTTAAAAAAATTTAAAAACTTTTCTGGAATCCAATTACCAATGTAATAAATCTAGAAAAATAAGAAAATCACTTTAAAAAATTCCCTGACCCAAAAACTAACCCAAAAATACCCGGGATAGCTTTATAGGAATTTCTGAAATTTTCCTTTCTTTGTTTGTCCGTACAGCTAACGTCAGCCAGTTGACAAGGTCTTACATTAGTGCATGTGGGGGTTGGGTGCGCATGCAGGCTAACACGTGCTAGATGCGTCTGGCCCGTGCATGTCATGCGCCGTCCACTCGCAGACACGCTATCACTGCACACGCCTCCATGTGTCAGAAATCCAACGGTCTATGTGTCCAGATGCACGTGCCCGCATTCCCATGCCAGTGGAAGTGTGAGCTGTGTCCTGCGCGTGCGTTGCATGTGTGAAAACGCGAGCCTTACACACCGCCATCCTCTCATCACTGTAGCATCGAGTCTGCGCTCTTGATGTTGAGTCACCCTCCATTGTAGTGCGCAATTTTCAACATCTTAGGATGCCATTTTTCGCTCTATTTGGCCTATTTTCGACCTGTTTTTTATAGCTAGCCTTATGTATACCACTTCTATGTAATTATATATGGAAAAAACCAAAAAAAAGAATCAAAATGGAAAAAAACCATATGAGATGAAAAACTGAAAAACCTTCGTTTCTGGCAATCCGATCACGTAGCCGCTCTGATACTACGTGTAATGCGTAGCACAGACCTTATTATGTATCCAGGATCATACATGAAAGGATTAAAAACGAAGAAATGCAGAATACCTGATTTCAGTTCCATCTCTAATTCTGAAGCAGTTTTTGGGCACTAAACGAGCTCTAATCTCCTGGGATCTTTACGTAAAGTATTCAATGGCACATGGTTTAGGTCTTTTTACAGTTTCTCAATACGTAAGCTCTATTAACAAGTCAAAGAATCGTATGCTAACGATTGATATGAGTAATAACAGGAAACTATAACCTATTTATATAACTTTCATATCGGGCTTTCCTATTACAAGACCGATATGGACCACGTCCATACTAAAAGGGATCCATTTTTTACCTAAATTTTGACCCATTAATCTAGATCATTTATTGGGCCACTTTATTACCTTTATGTAGATCAAATTACGTAACTTAATTGATAATTTATTGAAAAGTCAAAATTACAATTAATCACTATCCAGTTTATAGAAAAATTACAAAATTGCCCTTAGGGGCAAAAATGTCTTACAAACTAACTTCCAAGCAATGCTGGCGAAGAGCCTGTAATATAATAACAAGCAGTATGTGAAGATCTAGCAAATCATGTGCAGCTAATTGAAGGGTTCAAGCAACGACAAACAAGATTTACAAACTTTTAAATAAGATGATATGGTCGTGTTCAGGAATGGCACCCAGTGCGACTGATGGTAATTAAGACTGATGATCAGAAAATTGAAAAAAATAAGAAATTAAAAGTTTTACAGGGGCAGGAACACGTTATTCTGTTTATGATTAGTTGGTTATGCATAGTAAATCAATTTTATATTTCACACTATTCCAGGAAGCATTTAATCCTTAAAAATTATTATTTTTATGTTCCTCATCTTGTCAAAGGATTCAATAGCGTGAGGGAGTGATGGGTATTTTGAGATGTTATTGAGATTAAATTTAGAACTAAAAGGAAGAACGGATATTAAACCTCCATTTAGGACCTTTAAAGCTGCATATCGCAAAAGAGAGAAAAAGAAAATTGGTATTAGTTGAACTTCAAATAAGTAACTCGTACGTTTGAGTTGATGGGTGTTCACATGTAATATTCTCAAATTTTTGCTAAAATTGATTTGGTTCAGATAATCACAATTTGTATAAACTTTTTGGTAATATTTATAATCTGATTAAACAGGCATGTAAAAACTCGGAAGACAGATACTGGCCATTTAAAAGACATATAATAAAGACACAAGACCACATTCACCTCCTTTGACCAAATATATTATTTATATATATAATTATTGTGGGTCATTCGGAAACAACCTCTTTATTAGTAAGGGGTAAAGCAGCATACATTAGACGTCTCCAGAGCCCACATTTAGCAACATTTTTATTACATTGTTGTTGTGTGTATATATATATATCGAAGATATGTTTTTTTTATCTAATATATTTATAGCATTTTTGTTTCTTATCCTTTTTAAAGCTGTTTTTTAATTTTTGTTTTACATCTCCCCATTTCATTATTCATCTTTCTTTCCAACCAAGGATAT
>JAOTJB010310081.1:0-16166 GCA_027123815.1 Erythroxylum minutifolium | reverse complement strand
AATTTTAATTAAAAAATATTTTATTAAATAAAATTTAATTGATTTATAAGAACTTATTTATTAATAACAATTGATTAGTTTTTAACAAAAAATTATTAAAAAAATTGAACTGAAAAATTGGAGAATTCAAGATTTTTATAGTTGAACTAATTGAATTAGTTGAATTTTTTAATTATTGTTTATGGTGATTGGTTAATTTAAAATTGTTAGGAAAGTGTTTTTGTTAATTTTTGTGGTTAACTTACACTCATGTCCTTTGTGATTTTCGCTATTTAATTTCAATTTTGCTAAAGGTACCCTCTAACTTTTAGAAATTTCAATCACCCCTTCTTTAATAATTTCATTAAAAAGTTATGAAATTATGTCTGAAAAATGTCCAAAAAAAATTAATTTACGAATGATGCGTTTTAAAAAGAAACAAAAATAAATCATATAATAGAATAAATTCACGAATATTGCGAAGAAGAAGTTAGGTATAATTGGTTTCGGTCCCCAGCTTGTTAATGGGCCACTTAATGGGTTTGTTCAGGGCCCAATTCTTATAGCCCAAACGTTGGCACGGAGAATAGAGTGGACAAGGGTAGTAGATTATGTTTAGACCATGTCATCTATTTCTTTCAGCATTGCTTAAAACATTTAATGTCCCTTGTCTCCGTATCTGTATCCGTATGATTGATTCTATTGACTTGTAGGTTCAGTCAATTTAAAGATGTCAAATGATTAATTTGAATTGAGCTTATCAATGGAATTATTACTTAGCGGCATAAGAATACGAGCATGGCAATGATAGGGTCGTTGGGTCATCTCCAGTCTGCTGCGTCTGTAATCTTAATGGATATTAGGTGATGAGAATAAGTGATGGTGACCCACATTCTGCATGCTTATTGCACAATAAGCTCGAGTGTTGTTTTCTGTGGATATAGAATCATTCGTTTGAAGGTAGGCAATAGACATGCTTGTCGCGAGAACCTTTGTTAAACAATTAACTTAGCAAGCTATTTTGGACATTTGCCATACTTGAAATTTCAACTTTACTTTTTTTTCACTTAACAAAACATAATTATATCATCTTATGCTTTTATTGATCCTCTCATTAGATATTAGCAATGACCCTTCCAATGTCCATAATCAAATCTGGTCCTATGTACGTGGATGAGATGTTAGTCATGAGTATCATTCAATTCATATGTTAAGAGCAAAGTTTATGGGAATACTTATATAAGATGTGGAGGATAAGAATAAGGTAACTTCTTATATTTTGTTTTAAAAATTTTAAAAACAATATAAGAATAAGGTAATTTCTTAAAATTTTAGTTTTTAAAATTATAAAGATAATTTTTTCTCTTAAGTTATAAAGGAAATTTATCACTTTTATCCTTGTAAATAAAATGAAAAAGTATTGAATTGTAAAACTGAATTAGTTAAGATTTTTAAATTGTAATTAACAAAACATAAAAGAATTATTAAAATCAATCCCTAAATTTTAATTATGGAACACATTCTTAAAATATTATACACAGAACAGTAAACCACCTCAAACAGGGAAGCCCAGTTCCGTCGATAAAAGGCAAAATCAACACAAAAGCCGGAAGAACTAGCTAAACAAGGTAAAGCTAGTTGGGTCAGCAAATAGCTACTAAGTTACAGAAACTTCCAAACCCAAACCCTGCATGGTCAAAGACTCAAAGCTGTTAAGCTTTCATGCTGGTTTGTAGACCCAGTCTCTGTCTCTCTCATAAAGGTCAGATCTTTGTCGCCATAAAATAACACCCACTGATTCACAAGCTCATCAAGTTTCGTCCTTTTACGGCACAGTCAAGCAGAAGAGCAGAGAGTTCAGCGATGGGCAAAAACGGCAAACACAGATGGAAATTTTCCTTCTACCATCGCTCTCCCAGATCGACTCACCCGCCAAAAGAGTTTCTTTGCCCCATTTCCGGATCCTTAATGTCTGACCCGGTTGTTGTCTCCTCCGGCCAAACCTTCGAGCGTGTCTCCGTCCAAGTTTGCCGCGAATTGGGCTTTGCTCCTCTGCTCGATGACACCACCACCCCTGATTTCACCACCGTGATTCCCAATTTAGCCATCAAATCCACGATTCTGAGCTGGTGCGATGCATCCGGAGTCGAGCACCCGCGCGCACCAGATTACGCCTCTGTAGAAGCTCTCGTCCGCGCGAAGATGAGCGAATCGCCCTCCTCGAACCCTAATTTAAGGGTTTCAGAAAAGGAGTTGCTCAAAGGCGTGGCGGAGAATCCACCGGTTATATTCTCTCACGCCGAGACCGAACTCGCCCACCGATCACACCACCACTTCTACTCGAGCTCGTCGGAGGAGTCGGTGATTGTCAACACCGGTGGCGGAGGAGTGTCCCCGTTCATTCCATTACCGTTAGCAATCCGGCCAGCGTGTTACTCTTCATCGTCGTCGGAAATTACAGAAACGGGAAACCTAGCTCACAGCCACACTCCTGAAGAAGAAGAGATAATCGCTAAGCTGAAGAGCACTGAAGTACACGAGCAAGAACAAGGAGTGATATCGTTGAGAAAATTGACGAGAACTCAAGAGGAGATTAGGCCTTCTCTGTGCAGTCCTCGGCTACTCCTAGCTCTTCGTCCTTTAATCGCATCTCGTTACGCGGTCGTCCAAGCAAACGCCGTCGCTTCTTTGGTGAACCTATCTTTAGAGAAAGCAAACAAGTTGAGGATCGTTCGGTCAGGATTCGTCCCATTGTTGGTCGACGTTTTGAAGGCAGGATACGGCGAGTCGCAGGAGCACGCAGCTGGCGCGTTGTTCAGTTTAGCCTTGGAGGACGAGAACAAGATGGCAATCGGGGTTTTAGGCGCGTTACAGCCGCTGATGCACGCGCTGAGATCGGAGAGTGAGCGGACGCGCCACGACTCGGCTTTGGCTTTGTACCACGTGAGCCTAATGCAGAGCATCAGAGTGAAACTGATCAAATTCGGCGCCGTTCCGACGCTGCTCAGCATGGTCAGGTCGGGAGACTCTGCAGGGAGAATATTACTGATTCTCTGCAATTTGGCTGCGTGCGATGAGGGGAGGTCAGCGATGCTGGACGGGAACGCGGTGGCGATACTGGTGGGGATGTTAAAAGAGGGAAGTGCGTCGGGGGAGGCGGCGACGAGAGAGAACTGCGTGGCGGCGTTGTACGCACTGAGTCATGGCAGCTTGAGGTTCAAGGGATTGGCAGTGGAGGCGGGAGCGGGGGAGGTGTTGAGAGAGGTGGCGGAGAGAGGGAGCGAGAGAGGGAGAGAGAAGGCGAAGAGAATGCTGCATATGATGAGGGAGAGAGGTGAGGAGGAGGAGGTCCACCATTGGCGTCACCGGGTCGGGTTAGATGGGCGAAACGGGCTTGGGCCAAATTCTAGTAATTTCTAAGTAATTTGATTGTAAAGATAGGGGATGTGTAATTATGTTGGTGTTATTTGAGGTTTAGGGATGTGTACATTCGTATAATAAATAGTTGTATTCTGGGGTTTGGGATTGGATTGAAACAAATGAAAAAGGAAAATGAATTTTCATATCAAACCGAAGTATTGCTTGAAACATCAAACCAAGCATCTAATCATATGAGATAGTGAAATGGGGAAAGATACGTGTATAGGATAAGAAGTTGTAGAGGTAATTACACTGTTAGGAATACACGATCAATTAATTATATTTTACAAGTTCTTGGAAAGAAATTATTTACAGTTCACATCATAAATAGCTCAAAAGTAAAATGCAGAAACCCGGCAAAAGAAAGCTGCGTCTCCAACAAACTACTGTCAACACATCCAAATCATCCAAAGCCAGCTACGTCGTTGAAGAACAAGATCCGTTCCCATCTCACCCTCGACCCACGCCTCAAGATTGTCGAGCCGTACGCGACTCTCTCTTGTCCTTTCACGGTTTCCCTCCACAATTTGCCCACTATCGGAAACAGAGACTCCATCATAACGAGTCCTCGCTTAGAACCCAAAACAGTGATCACGATACTGGTGGGGATCCGGAAAGTGTTTTGGATGGTCTGGTTAAAGCCCTGCTTTCCCAGAACACTACTGAGGTTAATTCTCTCGGGGCTTTTGCCAATCTCAAATCTGCTTTTCCTACTTGGGAAGATGTAAGCTTTTTTCTTCAATCGTTTTAGGACTAAGTGTTTGTTCCTACGTTATTTGCTTTACGGGCAACACTGGACTTTTGGTTCGTCTTGATGGGCGTATAAATTTGAAGAATTTGGTCGTCTGACTGCCTTTGAATTTTCTGTCTTTGTAATTGCTCAAGGCACTTGCTGCTGACAAGAAACACATCGAGAATGCCATCAGATGCGGAGGTTTAGCCCCAACAAAGGCTTCTTACATCAAAAACATTTTGACTAGTTTGCTAGAGAGAAAAGGCAAGTTGTGCTTGGAGTACCTGCGAGATTTATCTACCATTGAGATTAAGGCAGAGCTCTCTCATTTTAAAGGAATTGGGCCTAAGACGGTAAGTTGTGCTTTTAGATCAATTGTTACGTGATTGTTTGGGAAAGATGCCCCTTAAGATGGTTTTGTTTTATTAGCAAAGTGTACGCTTGTTTGTTCTGAAAGCATGTCAAAAGGGAATTAAACATGAGCTCACGCTGCTAGCATCGTATTTCCAGTATCATTTCGCATTCCTAATTTTAAGATTGCCGTCATTTAACATTTGATGATGATCCTTGTATTCAAACTGGTAATATCATTATTGTCAGCGTTTATGTTGCTGTTGCGTGGACGGTCAATAACCATTTACATAATTGATAGGTAGCTTGTGTATTGATGTTCAATCTTCAGCGGGATGATTTTCCTGTGGACACTCATGTGAGTACGAGATCGTCCGTGCATACCTTTAAAGTTCAAACAACTTTTCCTACCATGATGCCTTTCAATGTTCATGCCCAACACTCTGACTTCCAATTATGATTCAGGTGTACGAGATTGCAAAAAGCCTTGGTTGGGTACCTTATGTGGCAGATCGAAATAAGACATACATTCATCTCAATCAACGGATCCCAAATGAGCTTAAGTTTGATCTGAACTGTCTTCTATTCACCCATGGTAGGCTCTGTCGGAAATGCACCAAGAAAGGGAGCAACCGGGAGAGAAAGAATGGTTGTGATGACTCCTGCCCTTTGCTCGAGTTAGACAGGCTTGTCAAAACAGGTTAATCAAATTTAATGTTAGGTCCTTAAACAGGTTTGTGATTGTTTGATCACATTAGAGACTTGCACAGGATGGAAAGTGTCTGATTGAGGATTTCTATATTGGATATTAGAGCTACTTTTTGATGTATCATTTGCTGACGTAAAGGAACATATCAACCATCCAACTTGATAATAATCTGGTTTAAAGTTTACTTCTGATTGGATTCTTTACATGCCTGCTTATAAATTTTCTGTAATGAAGAAGACAATCTAAATTGAATACTCAAAAGGGGGTAAAGGAGATTAGGGTTGTTTTGCAATTAGAAAAATGCTTTCGGTGGATATAGCTATCAAGCCGTTCAACATTTCATAAAGCTTCAATGTTTATTTTTGTGTGAAATGACAAGCTGAGATCTTCTCCTTGTCTCTTTAATTGTAGATATGCTTACATCATTTTCCAGTTGATTATTTTATGTTTACACCAACTGCGTAATTTCACTGGATTGGAAGGTCTAAAATCAAGAACCGTAAGTGAAAAAAATCAACTAATCTCCATTTTCTTACGATAAACTTCTGGATTTAGCCCCCCATGATGTCCTTTTTTTATTCCAAAGGTTACTTTGAAAATTTATTTCTGCGTCCCCTTTTCACTTAAATATATGTCCATCTCAAACCTGCAAGTGGAAAATGACTTCAATGCCTATATTTTAAGTTGTGTATAGAGTAGATCCTTGTGATATCTCTTGACATGGAAAGGTTGATGCATGTATAAACTAATATATTAAATATGCATGATGGCTTATTCATCTGATACTTTACCACTTAAGTGACCTTTTGGCAACTTTTTAATGTTCATATTTAGAAGTTCATCTCAATTTGTGTCCTATATGCATGTCTGTGTTCTATATATTGGAAGAGACTGAAGTGGTGATAGGTATCTAACTTCTTGTTAAGGGAAGTTAAGGGAGAAACATAATTTTATATATTCGCCCTTTTATTTTAAGTTTGAAAATCTGGGTTCTATCTCGGGAATTTATGCATGGAGATGAAGGTGAAACTGGTAATGTTATTCGGCTTTGAGATAAATCCTTGTACCAAGAGGGAGAAACTGATTGTGGAATCTGAAGAAGAAGATAGAAGAAAGTTGTTCGACCGCGTCTCATCTAAGGTGGCACACTCAAGAGAGAGAACTGTAGTGCATCAACTGGAGCATAAGAAAGAAACACAAATGTCCAATTTGCCTCAAGGAAGTCAGGAACTTGCAAGCATTGGAGATCATCAGAATGCTCATAAGGAGAGGGAGAAGAGAGGAGTTGAGATTCAAGGAAAGAGAGATGATCTCTATTGCCGTCATTCATTTCCATGTTTTGGTGCCACTTCTTATGCAACCGTGTCAATACTTTGTGGGGAGTCTCTAATTAGTTTCAGCCCTTTGCATCACAATCAAAACTTGGTCTTTGATGCATCTCGTGTTTCCAAATCCGTTTCTCTATACCCTCAAAGTGAAAGACAAGGAACATGTTGGTCGTCATGGTTTCCCTTTCTCCTTAATGAGGAAGTAATTGTGAAAATCCTTAAAATCTATGTATGGCTTCGGCAAGAGCCAGATATGATGGGGTCATAATAATGTGAATTAATCTTCAATCTCTGTAGTTTTTCTGCTGTTGTAATGTTTGCGAAATCAACCGTTATTATTTATTCCTAATGAATTGCTGCGATCTTTAATATGGGCTTGAGGAGAAACTTGCATATTTACTTTGGAAGGGTGTCGTTAGATGTATTGTCGAAATTAAAGTTCAGTAAGAATGCTCAACGTTGAGAACCTTACAGGTTAAGCCAGTGTTTAGCATTTGAATCATTTAAGCTAGAAGTTAAAACGTACAAATTATGCAGATAGGTTCCCCTATCATCACCCACAATCTCCACATTCTAGAAGGTCAATGACATTGACTATAATTAGAACAGTAACATGATTATAGAACATACATCATCACCATTCTCATCCGTTAACATGGCAATTCCATTGATGATTCATATATGACAAGAAACACATCTATGAAACAATTTCAAACAAAAACATTTAAACAATTAAATTCTGATAACATTCCACGCATCCATTTCTATTTCACAAGCCACAACGACTTATTTATGTGTGAATCATATTGAAATGATCACACCTGTTCCTAACCTCTCCCGTCTTCCTTGTCTTCACTCCAAGAACACTGAGCTTCTCCATTGCAAGAGAGAAATCCTTGAAGAACTGATCCTGGTTCTTCGCATAAAGCTCCACAAATGGCTTTGTTACTGGGTCCCTCACTAGTGCATCATCAGAAGCCAAAAGCCCCAATCCCTTCACTAAGTTCTGGAAATACATGTTATCGAACTTGCCAGGGGTGTACACGTCGTTGAAAGCGGACATTGTTGGATCAGTTTTATAGTTATTACACATAGCTTTCAATGCTGCGGCGAATTTAGGATTGAGTGCGGGGTCTGTCGGGGTGTTCTTGTTGTAATGGTAGAGCCTGTCAACGAATTCCTTGCAGTGAGAGAATCCAATGGTGTGAGCCCCCATCAACGCAACCATCTCTCGTGCAGTGAACCCTTTCGTAGCGTACAGTTTGATGATGGCTTCCACAGTCATGTTGGTTCGGGGAATCTGTCCCTCGGCACGAGAAGACATGGAGACAAGACTGTCTTTGCGACCAAGACGAACAGGGTAAAAGGGTCCTCCGACCATGGTGATAAGGTCACGCGTGGCTTGAGCGAGAATGTCTGAACAGGACACAGTCTTAGGACAGGAAAGCTCGAGGGCCGTCTTGGCTCTGATGATGACGTCGAAAGCGTCACCAGGGAGAGAGAGATTGATATCAGCGTCACGCTCTGCATGGTTAAAGGAGTTGGAGGAAATGAGAACGGAAGCATCACAGCCATCGACCATGCAGTCGTGAAAGAAGGTACGTAAGGTGGCTGCTGCGGTGGTGGGGTTGGACATTTGCTTGGTGGTGACGATTTCCCTGACGATCCTTTGAAAGTCGGGGCATGATTCCTTGTAGTAATCGGGAGTGAGTTTGGAGAAGGAGAGAGGAAAGGTGAACACTAGAAGGAGAAGAATGGATAAAGGGAAGGCCATTGTTGGGATGAAGAGAAGTGGCAATGAGGGTTATTATTATGAATGGCGGGTGAGAGAGAGGGAGGACACTTCTTCTCCTTTCTCTCTCAGAATCTCCTCGCAATGACAGGAGAAAGAGAATTTCCTGTAAGAGGAAAAGGGAAGGGGAAAAGAAGAGAGAAAAGGAGGAGTAGGGAGAGAATGGTGTGGATGGGAGAGGTTTTAGGAGAGGTTATTAGAAATTTGCTACATTTTGGTGTTGGCTAATGGATGTTCTGGTTTGATGGATTAGTTTTGGGGAGGGCCTATATTTTGCATGGAGGTTGCTTCTTGCTTTGGTTTTGGTTTTGGTCTATATGCTAATTAAATGGGTTTAGCGTGGGATGCGGTTGCTCTTTCTAAATCTTCAGTTGAACATTTTCTTTTTTAAATATAAGTACTAAAATAACTATTTTATTAACATAAAGATTGAATATTATGAGATGGCGACAATGTTTGAGGAATTCGATCATAGCAAACAAGTCTTTTTTAATATGATAAAACCAAGGCCTCGTTTACTTGTGCAGCCGCCGGAGCCGGAGCTTCCAAAATTAGGGGGAGCTTCAAGTTAGAGGGGAATGATCAGTTGGAGTTTTGAGTTATGTCAACTTCAAAAGGTCATGTATATCTGTCTAAGTTTTCACTCCTCTTTTCCTCTACCTAAATACTTAAGAAGCTTCATGATTGACGGTGAACTAAACTTCTAGTAGCTTTTGTGGTTATGCCTACGCTAATTCTAGACTATAATGAAATATTCTAGACTATTGGAGAAAGTAGCTCGATGACTTTAACACTCTCTTAGTTGCCTTCTAAAGTCTTCAAATTTCACATTATTAAGTCCTTTAATAAATATATCAGTAACTTAGTCTTCTATCTTCATGAATTGTGTCTTAATTTCTCCACGATCACACAAAATGTTAATATAACTTAGTTCTAATATAGAACACCGAATTCTCAGTTAAGTGTATAGCTATTAATTATGGTAATGTAATTATACCGAGCAATAGACTGAATGATGAAGATATGTCGTAAGTTGTATTAACTATATACGTTCGTGATCTGTTGATGTTACTGCTTTGTACTCTACCTCGATACTCAATCAAGAAAATGCTGGTTGTCTTTTGCCACATTAGGAGATAGATCATCATCCAACACTAAATACATAACATGTAGCCATGTGTTTTGTATCAAGATCTTCAATATAATCAGCATCACAATAACTATTAAACTTATTCTTTCATATATAGTATACTAGAATCAATGATGCCTCAAATATATCTTAGAATTCTTTGAAAAACTTTTAAATGTGGCTTCTTGGATTCTGCATGAATCAACTTCCCACACCTACATCGTATAATATATCTGGCCTCGTAAGTGTGAGATAGATTATACTTCCATCTAGTTGTTTACATATTGTAGCATTCTTTCCCTCCTTTCCTTTAGCGAAACATAACTCTATGTGTACCTTTCCCAGAGTTGTAATAAGCTTGCACTCTAACATCCCATACTTCTCTAATAGACCTTTATTATACTTATGATAACATAAGAAAATTTCATCCTTTATATGCTCAATTTCAAGACTAAGAAAATGATTAAAATCTCCCTGGGGTTTCATTTGAAAATGCACTGATAAGCTGGCTTTAACTTGATCAATCTCAGTAATGTCATTATTTGTGATGATAAGATTAACCACATAAACTAGTACTATAGAAAACTTCTTACAGTGGGCTCTCACTAACAAGCTAGAGTTAATCGATGCCATCATGTAATCACTCTGGATTAGCGACCTATCTTTCCATACTAGCCCTCGGTGCTTGCTTTAATCTATAGAGTGCCTTCTTTAGCTTGCATACATAATTAGAATGAGCTTGTCTCTCAAACACTTGAGACTTCTCCATTTATATTTCTTGATCTAACTCATTATATAGGAAATGTTAAAGCTTCCAATACTTATAAGCAACTACGACTAATAAAACATATACTACTGTAATCTTTGTAACTGGACTAACTGTCTCATCATAGTCTAGTGCATACTTCTTCTGCTATAATCCTTGAGCCATTAATCGAGCTTTATATCTTTCAACTGATCCATTATAATGCCTTTTTTACTTTATAAACCCATTTGTAATAGTTTGGCTTTACATTTTTAGGTTTGGGGACTAAATCCTATGTCTCATTTTGTTTTAAGACATTTGTTTCTTCTTTCATAGCTTTCCTCCACTCCTTGTTTGTGGATTCTTCTTCATAAGTTGATTTTATTTTGTATTGTCATCCTAAACAAGTATTGCATTGACATATTTAGGAATTTTCTTATGTTTTCTTTTCGTCCTTTGTAAATGTGGCCTATATTCTATATCTTCCTCAAATTTTGAATCTTTTAATGTTTACTTCGCCTAGCTTCTTTAGGCATTTGATGACGCACTCTTGTGTACCATAGAGACTTACATTGTGCTTGGTTAATGGGTATGAGATGAGAGGAATGGGTAAGGAATGAAAACTAATGTTTGGTAAGGAATTATGATTGGATGACTTGTATTTTCATTTTTGTTTTTGGGCATTACTCCATTCCTCTCGATTATGAGAGGAATGGGAGTCATTGCTCCATATATTTGGTGCGAATTGATGGTGGCTTTTTCTCACACTCTCAGATTTGTTTCTGTGATTGAGACCATTTTTGTGATTCTTCACTTGGATTTGAAGATGCTAGAGGAACAACTTGCATAAAACAAAGGAACATCATACGCTACGTTGAGAGAGCCACGCATTAGGTAATCTCACAGTTTTCTTTTCTTGCTTTAGAATCCTCTTTAAACAATGATTAGTTTCTACCTTTTTTTTGTAATGGTGACTTTGATTTTGGGTTTGTTTTCTTCACCTTTTTACTATTTTAATTCTTCGATTCCGTTTGTCATTTGCACCTCTTAATTGCCTCTAACCTCATCGAATGAAATAAAACAAAGCTTCCTTCCAATTTTCATGCTACAAAAATATCCTACCTTAAAGCAAGCTCTGGTCTGGTCCTTCAATTTCACTTCTCAAAGCTTTAAACTTTATTTCTCTTTGCGTGTGTAAATCACTGAAAGGTGTTGCCATGGAGTAGATATCTGTTGGGTATGAAATCTTCCTAACAAGTAGCAAAAGCTTCCAAACGAAAAGAAACCATTCGAGGTGAAATGGGTTCCAATGTTAGATAAAATCTTATCTTGACATATTATTTGATATTATCTCCTTTGTTTTGAATTTATCTTGGTGCTTAAATGTTAAAATTAACATTTGTTTTGTTTTAGGAGATAAAAAGTGTAGATCATATCAAATTGGGACTCTATTGATGATAATTATGAATTTTGGATGAAGTGAAGAGATTGTTGTAGTGGATAAGGCTGATCACTTGAAGAGTTAAAGTTTAATTGGGAAACTCCCTCTTATCCCTATCATGTAGGAGTTTGATTTCGAATTCGTTTTAAATATACATCTTTACAAGCTAGAGTTAGATTAGGATTAGATTAGAAAATTCTCTAAAAGGGACATTCCTCACAACAGAAAAAGGTTCTCACTTCTTACTTTTTTAACAATTCTTCTTAGTCGTTCTTCTAATTTTGTTATTGGAGCAAAAACCGTGTATGGCTAAACTTAGTTATTCTGATTCAAGGGGGTTCAATACTCTAATTGTGACCTTGTGAGGTTTTGTGTTTCAAACTTTTATTCACGTTTTAATTTAAGTTTTTCTTGTTTCGAGTTCTCATATTTCATGAATGATTGATATTTGATTGATCTGACAATTTAATTTAATGTTAATTAATCTATCGCTATCGAGGAATTTACTGATCCATAATTCTCATGAAAGAATGGTAACTAGTAAATAGGTTATTTATGAATTTTCATATTTAACTTATGTTAATTAAGAAAACTAAATTGAATAGTTGCATCTATCTCGATTATTTAATTTAGGGTTTAGTTTTTTTACGAAGCTTATTGCTATCATTTATTTGATATAGAATGCTATCATACTCAGTCAATAGATGATAAGTTTTGATTTAGATGCTGGGTTTGAACCAGTTAATTTAGAAAATTTTGAGACTTATGACGGCTATCCTAATATGTTTCGGACTAACTGCTTGAATCGTGAAAATATTCCTTTTAGATCAATGATCAATGTTACAATTAGATGAGATCCTTCCCTTGAATTGGAGTTTGGTAATCTTGAATTTCTCATATTTAAATTTAGTTGATTTAATTTGATTTCGTATTAATTTCAGTTAATCAGTTATTTAATCAAACCCCCATTTTATTTTATTTCTTGAAATTAAGAAACTAGTGTTTAGTTCTCTAGGGATTCGACCTTGTTCCACGACTACTATAAAAGTTTGGAGAATCGGAATTATTTTGGGGGCTTCGACAACCCAACTAGTGTTTTCAGTAAGGCAATGTTTTCATTAATTAGTTTGTGAAATATACACAACAATCAAGTTCCTCTAGCTATCTCAAATTTGTCTAAACACCCTCGTTTTCGACTCCTCTCCAAGTAATTACAACGAATACCTACAACACCATAAACAACTCCTTTTCATCTTTTCAATTTCTTCTTTTTTTTCCTTTAGACACTGACACCATCAATTCATGGGCAAGGTGAGTCTTTCAAGCAGGAACTCTCTTTTGGTTGGTCTTACATCTCTAAATTTGTTCCTTTTATTACTTTCTGCTACTTTCTTAGTCATTAAGACACTCGATGTTAGAAATCATATATATTTGTTTACATTAAACGTCTATGATTATGATGTCGGTGAACGACTCCAAGAATCTAACAAGATCATCAAGAAATACCCAGATCGAGTTCCTGTAAGTTCTTCATTTATACTTGCATTTCTTAGATTTTGGAGCTCCTATTTTATGCATAATATGAAATGTCTCTGTATAAAGAAACAGAATTTCTTTATACCATATGATTAAATGTGGAAGGAAAAGGATAGGACAACTCAATGTGGTGTCTTTTGATTTTCTAGGGCCTACTCTCTAAGTTGCATTTTGTCTTTAGGCTATCATTGTTTTACTACTATTGGTGTGTGCATTATCAAGTAAAACCTTCTACTTTTTATTGTCATTGGTGCGTGCATTATCAAGTAAAACCTTCTACTTTTTACTGTTATTGGTGCGTGCATTTGGTGAATATGCATCCACTTCTTGCAACCTTATACACCATGGGCACCCTTCACTTTATGCACTGGGACTACCAATTACTTTTACTTTTGAAGACAAGAAATATTAATCTCTTATCTATGATTCAACTCCCATCTCCTATGGAAAAACAACTTTTACCTTTAAACCTATGAATCCTCCATTTTTGGTTGAAATTTAAAATTGGAACTTTGTAAACAAATGCGAACAAAGTGAAAATTCTTTTGACATTCTTATTGTTTGAAGTAGCCTTTAACTGGAAAATTTAGAAAAATAATCTAGTTTTTAGTTGCTTGAAGCAAAACGAAAAACTAATTTGAAGAATTTGTTAAATCCTCTGCATGAAATCGTTATTCTGGTATCATCCCTACAACTGAAAATGTTGCAACTGAAAAAGATCTTGCACAACATCATTGTCATTCATACTTTTTAATGCATCAAAACAATCATATCCCATTATGTTATGTCATATTACTAATTTATTAATTAACATAGGCAACTTAGCAACATATATAAAAGTATTCTCTTCAAAAGACTTTTCTTAACGTTCTAATTAAAAAAAAAGTTTGCTTTTAATGCAAATTCTCATCAATTTGAGCTCCTTTAATATCAGTTATCACTTATTCACCACTAGCAAAGTTCATTCATATCCTTTATTAATCACTTGACCAAAACTCAATATATTTTGATCAAGGTTGGGAACTAGAAGTAGATCAATTATTAACTTTAAACCTTTTAAAGTACGCATAGGAACTAATCTTCCTTCCTTTCACTTTCAAGAGTACACAATTGACATATCTCAGTTTTCTTAGAAGATTTTATTAATGACCTTGTAGGGACACTTATTATTATAATCCATATGAAATAGTTATGAATTGTTAATAATGCAAGCAGTTAAGGCAACAACAGTAAAAAAAGTTTCTTTAAATTCTTGATCATCTTTCTCTATTACCTTTGCTTATTATTTTATCTATTTTTCACTGCTCTTACCTAGATTTTCAATATGCCCTATCTATTTGTTGGATAATTACTTTCTAGATTTTTTAATATAGATCAACATGGCTCGCCCCCTATTAGCGAACGATGACACAAACTAAAGAAAATTTTGATACTTTAATAAACAAAAAATAATATGATGGTTTTCTTATTTGCAATCCATTATGTTATCATTTGTTGTACCTTCGAAATAAGGTTTGTGAAAGTAAAATAAAGGAAGAAAAAAGGATTGATAGAATGAGATGGATATTTAGATTTACCATGGATTGTAATAATGCCTACATTAGTAAACTTCGTATGGATAGAGCAACCTTTAGGATATTGCATGATATGGTAAGAGATGTCGGGGGAACACATCAGTAGAAGAGCTTGTAGCAATGTTCATATATGGCTCACCATAAAATGAGTAGGACAATTAACTTTTTCTCTGTAGTAAAGAAATAATGAGCTAGAAATTCCATCAAGTTCTTTATGCAATTATGAGATTGCATCATATTTTGCTTAAGAAGTCGAAGCCTATTACTCAGATTGTCAAGATGAGAGAGGGAAATGTTTTCAGGTAATTTAACATTATAATTAACCTATAACATTAATATGAAAGCTTTTATGTGCTGAATCATCTTTTTTTTTTAATTTATAGGTTGCCTAGGAGCCTTAGATGGGGCACTAATTAAAGTTACACCTCTTAGTGAAAATAAGCCCCAATATCGCACAAGAGAAGGATGTATTTCAACAAATTTTTTAGGCATTTGTTGCCTAAACATGCAATTCATATATGTATTGCCTAGTTAGGAGGGCTCTACATATGATAGTTGTGTGCTTTGAGATGCGATCTTAAGGCTTCATGGTCTACGGACCCCTCGAGGTAAATTTATGTTACAATATCCAGTTTGGTTTCTCTTTGGGTTATGCTGCTCAATTATAACTATAATTCAATTATGAAGGTTGTAATTACTTGGTTGACTCTGGATATTGTAATGCAAATTGGATTCTTGCTACATATCGAGGGCAATACTATTACCTCAAAGAATTTGATGGGCATTAACCAGATACGACGGAGGAATACTTTAAAATGAAACATTCTAAAGCAAGGAATGTTATTGAAAGATGCTTTGGAATGTTGAAAAGAAGATGGAAGATCCTTGCATCCCCTTCATTTTTCTAAATTCAAACCCAAATTCGCATTATAATCGCTTCTTCCCTTCTACACAACTTGATTAGCAAGCTTATGAGCTTTGATCCACAAGAGTCAATCACTAAAAATGAAGAGTAGAGTGAGGAAGATGAGAGTGATGAAGACGTTGAAATGGAATGATTACACAAATTAGTCCAATTAATGAGTGGTTGACATTCAAAAATAATATGGCAACAAACATGAATAATGTATGGACAGCTAGATCTAATGACAATGATTTGGATTAGTAATTTAAGATATGATTTTGTTCATATTTTTATTAGATTGTTGAAATGTTTTGACTTTGATTAATGTACATGAATGGTAAACAACTTTGTTTGTTTAGTATTAGCAATATATAGCTGAGTTATTAAATCAATTTTGAAATGCACCCATTTGAACATCTCTGTTTGGTTAACTCTATATAAGTGAGTTATTGGATTACATCGCTGTATTCAAAATTTTCAGAAAATTTATTTTTGTTATATGTTATGTCCTTGATAGCTCTTACA
>JAOTJB010310066.1:0-16167 GCA_027123815.1 Erythroxylum minutifolium | reverse complement strand
CAACGTGCACAACAAAGGCAATGGACGAACTTGCAGGGGGAGATATGACCCACTGAATTAGTCTTTTGCTTCTTGGGTTAACCCTATTTCTATCAAGTCTCCTTTTGGGCCTTCGTAGACCACTAGGCCCATTAGTCCAACTAGTCCACTGCATTGGCCTTCTGGACCAACTCCTTCACAACACTTTCAAGCCCAATTTCAACCTCTAGCCCAAGCATCCAATCATAGTTCATTTCCCAAGTCCACTAAGTCATCCCCATAGTGTCAAATATGTTGGAAATGGCGCCATATTGTTGCCCATTATCGTTTTCGATATTCGAAGTCTCATATTCGTTTTTTCAATTCTCAACATATAATAATATATTTCTATATCTTTTACTGCCACGAATAATCAACTTGAACCAAACAGTACTCACCTCAATACCAATGCTATTTCTAAATGGTTATGGGATACTATAGCCACTGCCCACATGACTCCTATTTCTCACATCATCGAATTTGTTTCCCTGTACGACGGATCCAATCAAGTAATCATCATAAATGAAAAAACTCTTTCAATTTCCTCTACTAGTACGTTAACTATGTCTAATCCTCCTTGTCCTCTTTATCATTGTGATACTTTGATTGTTCCTAATCTTACCACAAATTTGTTATCTGTTGCCAAATTTGTTTATGATAATTTGCATCTTATTAAATTTAATCCCTTTCGTTACATTGTGAAGGACCTTCAAATCAAGATACCACTACTCTTAGATTCCATCCACAATGACCTTTATCCATTGAAGATACCATCCTAATTTTGCAATTTTGTGTCTCTTAATGCTACCACTGCTTTATTGGATTTATGGCCTCAATGACTGGGTCATCCGTGTTGCTCTATGTTATCTAGTTTAAACTTGGTCATCTGTGTTACTCTATGTTCTCTAGTTTATCTTCTATTTACCAGTTAAATACAATGTCATTAATTCTTGTACTTCTTGTCTTAAAGAAAAAAGCGTTCGTCTTTCATTTCCATTATCCTCTCGTCTCTCTATAAAACCTTTACAACTCATTCATCATGATATTTGGGGACCTTCCCTGACTCTTTCTTTGTCTGAGTATCGGTACTTCATTATTTTTATTAATGAATTTAGTCATTTTACCTAGATTTTTCCTTTGGTTCAAAAGTCCCATGCTCTTCTCTATTTTAAAATTTAAAAAAAAAACCATTGAAAACCATTTCTCCACCACTATAAAAACTCTTCAATGCAATGAAGCTCTTGAACTCATCAATGGAATCTTCGCTCAGTATCTTACTACCTATGACATCACTTATCATATCTCATGTCCTTATGCTCCTCATCAAAATGGCCTTGTTGAATGTAAAATTCGTCATATCACTGAAACAAGACGTACCCTCCTTTTACATGCCTATTTACCAAAATCTTTTCAGGTTAAAGCCTTTTCTACTGTTGTTTATCCCATCAACCTTTTACCTACACATTTCCTCAATCATTAGTCTCCTTATGAAATAATTTTTCACACTATACCAAATCTCTCTCACCTTCGAGTCTTCGGTTGCATATGTTTTCCCTTTTTAGGCTTCTCTTGTCTAGATAAACTCACCCCCAAATTTATTCCCTGTGTTTTATGAGATATTGCTCCAAGTAAAAAGGCTACCGTTGTTTTGGTCCTCACACCTCTAAACTTTATATCTCTTGACATGTGCATTTCCTAAAACATGATTTCTATTATTCCACCCTCTCTTCTCATTCTACTCTCTCCCCTTCAACTTCCTCTGTTCTCTCCTTAACTTTATCTTTTAACCCATCTCACCCTACATCTCCACCCTTAACTATTCCTCCTCCACCACTGTCCTCTCATCCTGTGGTCACTTGCACACGTGATCACACCTGTATTCCTCACTCCTTTGATGATTATGTCACCTATTCCACATTTGTTATAAATTCTGATCCAACATCCTTCACTCACGTCAACAAATTTTCACACTGGCATCAAGCCACGTTTGAGGATTTCAATGCTCTCCATTGTAATCATACTTGGACTCTAATTCCTCCTCTATCAAATGCTAACATTATTAGTTGTAAATAGGTCTTTTGTACCAAGCGAAATCCTGATGACTTCATTTAGCGTCATAATGCTCGACTGTTAGCTAAAGGTTATCATCAGACTCCTGACATTGATTACACTGACACCTTTAGTTGTGTTGTCAAACCGACCATGATTCACATTTTTCTTACTCTTGTTATGTACCATAATTGGCCTATTCGTTAACTTGATGTCAACAATGTTTTTTTACATGGTCATCTCCATGAACAATTTTTTACGTCTCAACCTCCTAAGTTCATAAATCCCCACTATCCTTATGATGTCCGTCATCTCCATAAAGCTTTGTATGGCTTGAAACAAGCTCCTTATGCCTGATTTTCTAGGTAAGTAAAAACCTTCTTGATCTTGGTTTTGTCTTATCCAAATCAGACACTTTCTTATTCATTCATACCACCTCTAGTCACACAGCCTTGCCTTGATTTATGTGGATGATATCTTAGTAATAGGTTTTTCACCATCAGTCATTACATCGCTTACTAATGACCTCAACACTACCTTCACAATCAAAGATTTAGGTCCTTTTCATCACTTTCTTGGCGTCAAGGATATCACTACACCTATTGATCTTCTAGTTACTCATCATACCTACATCAAAGATCTCCTTCTTTGAACTGGTCTCCATAATTCTAAACTTGTAGCCTAACCATTACCACTACTCTTCCTTTATCTAAAAATCATGTTCATCCCCTTCTTGATGTTACTAAGTATCATAACATTATTGGTGCCTTACAATATGCATCAGTCGTCCTGATATCTAGTTTGTTGACAACAAAATTTCTCAGTTCTTGATATTGTAGCATTGTTAAACATTAGATCCAAGTATGTATTTAGGCAAATTTTCTTAATTATGATAATAATTAAGATGGAAGTTGTAAGATTTAAGCAAGTGCTCATTATAAAGAATCTTGTAGAATTTTCTCATCAAGCCATTGTCTCAATAGTAATATAATCATCATATGGTGATATGGTATAAGATACTTAAACGATTAGCTTATCATCATATGGTGATATGGTATAAGATACTTAAACGATTAGCTTAGTGTAAGTGGGAGATTGTTAGTTTATGCCCTACAGTCATCAATTAATTGTAGTTTAGTGACAATATAATTTAAAGGCATTTTTTATCTTGTATATGATAAAGTTCGTGGGATAATTATATATTGCAAATGAAATTATTATGAGATTATAATTATGAGATTCATATTGCATTTATGTATTGTCCCTAAATTATTCCTAGTCATTGTTCTATTAAGATTGGATATTAATAAAATGTAAAAAGACTAAATTATGAAAGAAATAGTCGATCTCATTGGTTAAAGTATGGAGATACTTAAACAAATGTGTAGGTACTTGTTAGAGAATAAGTTCACTTAATAGACCTGATATGAGAATTCTATTTGGAACATTACTTGTATGTCTATAGAATTTTTATTGTGATGATTATATAAGTGATCATTTAACTTGAGGTCTCCAAAGTTATCTTATATAGGGATTGTTATGTTTTGATACTACTTATGACCTATTTAATCATGCTCATTCAGATAATAGTCATTAGATATAGCATAAACTATATAGAAGTAGTTGAGTGATCAAGATAGCATCTATCACCCTAAAGTAATTAGGGAGTATATTCTGTTATTCTCGATTAGTACTGATTCGAAAAATCCTTCACCAATGTGGAATAATCCTTTGTAAAATAGTTTATAGATGTCATTAATTGAATCAATAACTAATGGCAGAGAACTAATATAATTAGACTCAAAATAGAATAGACATTAATTTTGTACTCTATGTCTAATCAGAACATTGTATGATGAAAGAATTGAATTACACAGAAAAAAAGCATGCACAGAAAGGTTAGTTAAAACTATTTTGACATTCATAAATATTTGGGTGGGCATGTTGTGTTGTTAGACACCAATCTTGATCTATGATTATAAATTGTTTAATTATAGAATTAAAGATAAAATAAAAGAAGTTTTCATTTAGCTAATTCTAATTATAAATTAGAATTATAATTTATAATTATTGCCAACATATTTGGGAACCTAATGAGTCTCACATAAATAACATGTTAAAGAGAGCAAAGATATTTTTAATCAAGTTAGACTTGATTGTAAAATTTGAGAAACTTTATAATTAAATATCTGATATTTAATAAATAAGGACTAATATGACATATTAGATCTTATTGGGCATGATTGGTATTTAATTAGAATTATTTGTAATTCTAATTAAATTTTAATTGAAATTAGAATTTAATTTCAATTAAATTACTAAAGCATCCAAAATCTATTATAAATAGGCTTAAGTAGATATCATTAGACGTCAGATACTTGTTTGGCTAGAGTGGTTAAGATGGATCAGTTTTGGAAATGGTTCGAAGGATACAAAAAGAAAATATCAAGCTTCAGAATAAGATATGAGTTAAGATTTATGCTTTGTTATGATTTATGTGTTCAATCGTTTTATAGAATTAAAGTGATCTTAGTTTTTAGAAAACCAAAATATAAAAAAAATCGTAATTATTCCACTATAGTCGAGATTTGATTTGATCCTGTCCCGATTTCCCAACAGAAACTTGGGTTTTTAAGAAGCTAACATCCCTTATGGTAAAAGAGCACTTACAAATTTATTTTTCTTTGGCGATAATGCAATTGAAAACCAATGATAGTAGACCTTTCTTATAGGCCTACTAATACTAACCAAGTGATTTTGGGCTTGTGAAAGTCCATCTTAAATTCAGCTATAAGTTGATGAAATGATTGAACATTAAGACTTTGATGTAATAGGGAAAGAGAATCTCACAGTTTAAGTAGCAAAACAAGGGAAATCACTTTTTATGCATTTGTCACTGTTTATTCTGTTTTATTTGGTATTACTAACTTAATTATCCTCTCTTTTTCTTTTCAACAGATTCACAAGTTTAATCAGTTCAAGATGGAGTTGAAATGGTATAATCCAATGTTTTAAAAACTAAACCGGACATCGAACTGGTCAATAAAAAGGTTCAAGGTTTAAAGGTTCAATAGGTATTAAACCATTATAAAACCAATATATAATAAATAATAAGTTAAAATTATAAGAATAAGTAAAAAGATAGTATAAAATAAAATAATTTATTGAAATAAAATGCACTAATAATGCTTATTAATATATAATAAACTAATAATAAATCTAATAATTTAAACTAAGATTGAATCAAATATAAAATTTAAAATAAAAAAAACATATTTCTTTATTATCATTTATTTAAAGATTCATAAAAGTTTTACGTATATTTAAAGAAACTCAATGGAAAGGACTTTAACTTTATTCTAACTTCTTTTTTAATATCTTTTAAACATTCTTCTTTATAGGTTAAATACTATTTTTAACACATTATTAAATTATCTTAAGCAAAATCACTTGTATATATTAATTAATAATCAAATTTATCAAACAAATTCATGACTAAAAATAATTAATTTTTAACAATAATGATTTAAAATTTTTAAATGAAAGTATAAAGAGATAAATAGAGAACTTAAATTTTGACAAATATAATTTATTAATGAGATTAAATAAATTTATTTTTAAGGATAAAATGGTAATTCATTTCTAATAATAATAATTTAAAACAAAATTTTTAATTAAAATATAAAGATATAAATAAAAATTTAAATTTAAAAATATATTTTATTAATTAGGTTGTGTGATAGAATTAAAAAGAAAAAAATTTCATTAAAAAGGTTTCATTAAAATTTTCAAAAATGTCTAAAGTAAAAAGTGACAATGACAACATGATGGGCCCCATATACTTAAATGAGTTGGCAGATTCTCAAATTTTTTTGAAACGGATAATGTGTTGGCTCACATATTCAAATAAGCTAATTCTCATCCTAGTTTTTTTAAGAAAACTAAATGTTTGTTCAAGAAAATGGCCAGTTTTCAAATTAACCGACTCGTTATTTCTTATAAAGGTTATAAACACAAATCGAAACAAAATTTAAGTCGGTCTGTATTTATTCCGAACAAACTGGACGGTCTTATCTAGATTTTCAATCATTGGTTTACCTTGTCATTTTGAGACCAAAACCATTAACTACGGTAACTCACTTGTTATAGTATGTATGCTAAACCATCTTGTAAATGATCGAATACTAGGCAACCAAGTGTAGACTGTTAAAATTTTTGGAATCTCAAGATAATCACTCGACTAAATGATACCATTTATTGATGCTAAGATTTTGAATTACGTATTCTTCACTCAACCATATTTGTGGAAAATGAATTGCAGGGGACTGTGATTTGCAATGTTTGATTGTTAATAGCGCTATAATTCCACTTTTACTACTGAAACTAATAAATTACTAAGTTAAAGATAAATTAATTATATGAATTAATTCAGTAATTAATTTTAGTTTAAATATTATATAACTTTTAGTAATGAACACATTTTTTAAATAAATAATTAAATAAATAGAAAATTTTAAGATTTCGTATGTAAACTAATATTTATTTATTAAATATTAGGTTATTAAGTATTAAATATTTAAATAAATAAAATTTTTGATTTTAAAATTTGTATTTTGAGGATATATCAAGTTTGAAAGTATATTACTAAAATAATTATAAAAATTGAAAATATTTTTATTTAAAATTTAAATTAATATAAAAATAAACTAAAATAAATTGAATTATTGGATTATATTATTCATAATTTCTATTAGCAATCTGATTAAATAATATTTACTTAGTTAATAATAAAATGAGATTATGATAAAAATATGAAAACAAAAAACTTAAACTAATTATGATTTTCATAAGTTATGAGAATGTCATTTTAGATAATTTTAATCCAGGATAGGGAAAAGTATTTTTTTCCTATCCTCATGAATCCGGCAATGCTATGTTATTTCCTATGTTTGTTTTGGTGCCATGTCATTTTGAGTATTGATAGAATCCAGTAAGCTGCCCCATAATACATAAAATAGATCTTTACTCGTTAGAGCCGTTGTTATGTTTTTCATCATGGTTATAAGTGCAAGCTATGGTTAAAAAGATACTCTTTCCATTTTTCCATTTGAAATTTGAAATCTTTCAATTTATTATCATAGGCGTTTAACTAAAGAAATTGAACCAAACAAGTTTTTTTGGCGTTTATTATCATAGGCCCAAAGTGCCTTATCATATAAGGGCTTAGCTCTTGCTTTCACGTGTTACATGTGACCTCTTGCTTTCAAGTGTTACTGAGCCAGGCTTTCACTTTTATAATGAGTCAAGACTGGTGATCATAATAAGTAATAACACCTTAGATAGAAGATATGATGCGGCATGACATGTAGATTCCCTCGACTATTTAGGGATTAAAGTGTAACCTTACTCCGTGTGTTTTATTGATGTT
Source organism: Erythroxylum minutifolium (assembly GCA_027123815.1). NCBI lineage: Eukaryota > Viridiplantae > Streptophyta > Magnoliopsida > Malpighiales > Erythroxylaceae > Erythroxylum > Erythroxylum minutifolium. The sequence continues at coordinate 8,672 of JAOTJB010310066.1, read as the reverse complement.
TTCCAGTTATTGACTACTAATTCTACTGCTTTTTCAGCCAAAATATTATGACGGGGATTATAAGAAGATGATAGAGATACTTAATAGATGCAAAAGAACAGGATGCACTTTCCTTGTTGGTGGTCGTAACGTGGATGGCGTTTTCAAGGTGTCCTTCATAATCATACTGTAGCCTTGTGAAAAGGCCCTCATGATTTCTGCATACATTACCTTCATTTTGGAACCCTTTTCAGTGTGGTTGGTTTGGTCATTGTGCAGGTTCTTGAAGACTTCGACATTCCAGAGATTCTAAAAGAGATGTTTGTCTCCATACCAGCTGAAAGATTCCGCATGGATATTTCCTCCACTGAAATAAGGAGGCGTGGAATGTGAACCTTATAGTTTGCAGGACATAACTCGTGACCGGAAGTGCTCATAGTGATGAGCACAATAACAGTCGTTCCATAGATAGCCTTAATATTGGCGTATTTTCAGATTCTAGGTCTGCCGTGAAACTCGATCAAATAGCTGTTGAAGAATCTCAGTGCATGGATATTGTCTGCAGCTTCATCATCCCGATTGTGACTTAAGTTTCTCCTGTTTTTGGGCTTGATAGAAATACACAGATAAGTCCCGTATTATAAACTGGTCATGCACCTATATTGTATGTCCACTATACTACCGAAGATTTGGTCCCAACCAATAATCATTTGGTGAATCTGTTAAAAGCATTATTCTTGAAGTTGGTGATTGCCAGTCTTTCCCATGCCTTTGAAATCTGTGTAGGATGAGATGATAAATCAATACATTGCTAAATTCTGAGAACAACTTCTGCTGTTCTGCAACTGGATGTCCGTGGAAGAGGAAATAGAAATAAATAAATGAAACCTGGCGAATGCTACTATTTAGGATTTTACTGATAAGGAAAATGGATATCCGATGAATAAAAGCCACATTTGGGAGGTGACCAATTTTTCAACTCTCACAGCGAGGGATGTCAACGGGATGGGTCGGGCCGCGCTGCTCTAAAAAATGGTGGGCCGTGGGTGGTGGGTTGGCCCGTGGCCCGCGTGGGCCGAGATGGTCGGCTCGGCCGACCTGCCCTTGGCCCGGCTGGCCAAGGGCGGGCCGGGTTCCATATTTTTTTAATATTAAAAAACACAAAATGGCGTCGTTTTGGACAAAGCGACGCCGTTTTGTCGGATCGCGGGTCCGGCGGACCATGGTCGGCCCGTGGCTCGCCAAACTCGTGCCGGGCCGAAATTGACATCTCTATTCATAGCCTAACAGATTATTCACACCTTCTTACATCACACATGCCCCTAGTCAGAGAATCCTAATAACCTGCCATCTCACTATCGGATGAATGTGAGCTGAATTAGGGAGTTTAAGTTTATAGGCAAGTCGAAATTTTTGAATAACATGGTAGGAACCAAAATAACGAGGAGACAACTTCTCATTTACCTTTCGAGCTAGTGATTTATTTTTGTACGGACGAATTTTCAGGTACACCAAGTCCCCCACCTGAAAATTTACATTTCAGCGACGTTGGTCTATATGTTTCTTTGTGCTTGAGCTAAACCTAACTTTTCTCTCATTTTCTTGCTTATGTCCCGAGCTTATAGCTGCTCCTTCACCGCATACTTAAAGGTGTTAGATTGCAAGTAGTGCAATAAGGGTGACGAGTCCTGACCATACACCACCTCGAAAGGAGTGAGGTTAACAGAAGTGTGGAAGGCTGTGTATACTAATATTCACACCAAGGTCACCATTGGCTTCAAGTTTTTGGTTGGGTGTGCACAAAGAAACATAAATAATTCTCAAGACACCTATTAACGATTTCAGTTTGACCATCTATTTGAGCATGGTATGTTGTACTATGATGTAATTTGGTCTGTTCTAGCCTAAATAAGTCTATCCAGAAAGTGTTCATAAAGACCTTATGTTGATATAAAACAATTAGACTTCCAAACCCTACGAAGAATGATGTTTTGCATATTGCATCCATAACATTTACAGTAGAAAACAATTGCTTTAATATGACAATGTGGGCATATTTAGTGAACCTGTCCACCACAACAAGGATAACAATATTTGACTTTGGCAAGCCCTCGATAAAATCCATTCACACATCTTCCCACAATTGTTCCAGTATCGACAGGGGTTATAGCATACCTGCAGGTGATAAGGACAAGCTTTTGTTTTATTGGCATGCCTCATAGTTCTTCATATACTTTCGGATATTTGCTTTCATTCTTAGCCAATAATGCTCAACCACGATTTGCTTGTATGTTTTTAGAAACCCAGAATGTCCCCCTAGTAGATTATTGTGAAATTCTGCCAAAATTCTTGGTAATAAGGGAGAGGAGTTAGAGATTGCCAAGCGAATGTTGTAACATAGCTGGTTGTGGACTAAACTCCATCCGAGTTTTCCGTTTAGGTCCTCCCTTAGCAGCTTTTTAATAGATCCCAATCTAGGATCCTAATCCACCTCACGCATCAACTCATCAACATCGAAGCATTGAGCCATAGTAATGTTCATAAGAATGGGTACTCTAGATAATGCATCTGTTGCCTTATTCTCACTCCCATGTTTATACTTAATTTCAAAATCAAATCTTAGTAACTTGGTGATCCACTTTTTATGCTCCTCCATTAGTAACCACTATTCCACAAGGTGTTTAAGGCTCTTTTGATTTGCCTGAACTAGAAATCTCCTTCCCAACAAGTAGTGTTGCCACTTTCGTATAGCAAACACTATAGCCATGAATTTGCGTTCATAAACTGATTTTAACCTTACTGACTTTTAAGTGCCTTGCTAAAATAGGCCAGTGGCCTACTTTTTTGCATTAAGACAACCCTAATCCCTATCCCTGGTGCATTTGTCTCAACGAGGAACCGTTCTCCAAAGTTGAGTAGGGCTAAGGTCGGGATTGCCATCATGGCCTGCTTTAATCTCTATACTGCTTTGATAGCCTCATCACGCCACTGAAATGTCTCTTTCTTAAGCAAATCAATCAAAGGGGTAGTTATCTTTCTGTAATCTTTGCCATATTATCAGTAGGAACTAGTTAGCCCAAAAATCCTCTCAACTCCTTTAGGTTCATTGGAATAGGTTCCATGGTTCTAACCTTGTCAGGATTAATAAAAACTCCCTTGGCTGTAATAATGTGGCCTAAATACTCAATACAATTTTAACAGAAATAATAGTTCTTCAAGTTAGCAAATAATCGATTAGTTTTTAGAATAGTCAATACCTCTCTTAAATAGTGTTGGTGTTGGTTGAGCAATGCATTATAAATCATAATGTCATTGAAAAACACCAATATGTCCTTCCTCAACATTGGTTTAAACAACGTATTCATGACAGATTGAAATGTAGCTGGAGCATTCATTAATTTGAAAGGCATAACCAAAAATTCATAGTACCCTTCATAAATCCTGAAGGCCATCTTTAACTTTTACTTTAATCTAGTGATAGCTGGATTTCAAATCCAAAATTGATATAGGATAATGACTCTATTCAATACTCGATGATCAACATAAAACCTCTAGTTTCTTTTTAGACTAGGAGTGCAGGGCTTGAAAATGGACTGACACTAGATTGGATAACTCTAGTAACTAGCATTTCCCCTGCCTGGTTTTTGATCTCTTCCTTCTGAGTGTGGGGACATCATAATGTCAAACATTAATTGAAGTAGCCCCTGGTTTGAGATTGATCTCATGACTCTTTTCTCTTCAAGGTGGGAGTTTATTTGGCCACACAAATGCTCCCTTAAACTCCTCGATTGCCTCTTGTATTTCCTTTGAGACCTGTCCTTCTTTTCCTTTTACTTCCATCGTTTGGCAGCCTAATTTCACTAACAGTCCCTACCCCTCTTGATGCAACATTTTGATCATCACCTTCAATGAAATTACAAACTTGTTTGAACTAGGGTCCCCTTGAAGAGTCACCCCTTTTTCCCTCAATTGGCATTCTCATGGATAGGTTATGTCGATCAAAAATAGTGTGTCTCATTGAACATAACCATTTTAACCCCATAATGATATCAAAACTTTCAATGTCGAATGGCAAAAAATCCTCAATCACCATTACATCTTAGATTTTTAACAACACTCCTATGGAAATTTCCTTTCCTAGTATCGACACCTCCCACGCATAAAGCTACACCATAGCTTTCTTTTTTGGTTACTAGTATGCCCAATTTGTATACCAAATCATCATTGATAAAGTTATGTCTCGCCCCATAATTGATAAGGACCGCTACATATATTATTTGCTCCTCCCATTTAAGCTGTATTAAATGTGGATATGTGAGCCCAATTATTGAATTTAACGTTAGTTGGACTTTACATACTTAGAGCAGTATCTCTGCCTTGCCTTGTTCTTCCGTAACTTTTTAAATTTGCCCCTTCTCTTCTTCATCACAAACGACCAAGAAATTTAATTCTTGGTTCTTGCACTAGTGACTAAACCCCTTTCTCCCTTCTTGATTGAATTTCAGCAACTATTATCCTTTTATAAGGTGTCAAGGTATTTTTTTGGGTCAGTTTTAATAGCATTTGGTGGTGGGTTTGGAGTGTAAAGGGTTATTTGGTTGCAACCAATCGTCTATGTGGTATCTCAGTTTGGGTTGAAGGTGTAAGTTGGATTAGAGAGTGTTTTTTTTAAGGTTCTACTATTTCTGCTTCATAGGTTGAATGCATAATAAGGTTCCCTCCTTCAATTCTCTCGGTCGACTCTGTCACATCCACAAGCCCATTATAGTCCATCTTTATTAACTCACTCTTGATTCTATCTTTAATCCGTTAATAAACATAGCTATCAGTATATCGTTGTCCAGGAGCTTTAGTAGAAGAGTCAAAGTTTCGAAATCCTTGCGATGCAGGACAACTTTTGATGATTGTCAAAGTGACAAGACCCTCTATTGTACGGTCCCCTTTCGTTTTGGAAAAAAGCATCACAGAAGTTGGTTCTTTCAATCTTTCTAGGTTAAATAGGGATGACAATTCTCCTCCCACTGCAGCCAAGATAGTGCTGCACCTCGAAGACACACTCCCACTGCCTCTAGCTTCTTAACTTTAGTCAGCTTGTTCATTACAAAGTATGTTTTGACTTGGAAAGCCCGTAAGGTTGGATCAGTTTCTCCATTTAAAATCAACATCTCCAACTTCTTATTATATTGGTTATGACATATGGGCGTATGGTTGTTATCCCTTTTGTCACTTGAATCCTTTCCCCTTTCGAAGTCCTTATCGATATTGCACCCCTAACTCTACTTGACTCCTTTATGCTCTTTCCTATTGACATACAACTTTTACTGAGGACATTTAACACTTCCTCCATACATGTTCTGGTTTAGAGATGATATTGTGGTACCCAAGTTCCAAAAATGGGATGTCAGGGAAAATACCCCAGATCCAACTCAGGTTGTATTAAATAACCCGTAAAAAAGTAACAAAAAAATAGAGAAAGAGCAAAATAAATGAGACACTGAATACAAAGATTTACGTGTTTGGTCAATATGACCTATGTCCACGACCGGAGAATGAGCGGAGAATGTACAAAAGTACAAAAGCTAGCACAGAAGGCTTTACAATCAGAACAACTCCCAAAATAATTAGAGCTATCAAAGATAAGCTCTTGGAACTGAAACCTCACTAATCACTCAAGAATTGAAAGAATGGTTTTTTGGTGCATTTAAGCCTTTGGTGGATGCCTGTATTTTTAGGCCAATTCTCAGCTCCCGTCCACAATGTGCAATCTCTGCGTGATTTCCGCTGTTAAAGCAAAACACATCACGCGACCAATTTTTGTCAATGTTCGGTGGCTAATATTTGTTGACTCGATGGAGGGGCCAAGACATTCAATAAATCTCCACCTTGATTTGGTCCCGAATAACTAGTGATTTGCGCCACCACCTCCGGAATTGCCCCAAAGGGCTATATCACCAACTATAAACACCAATCAAGTCCAAGCATTGCTTGAACTTATAAATTGGAAGAGCTAGTGAACATATCAGTAGAATTGTCCTTAATATCGATCTTCTGAATAAGGATCTTCTTCTCTGCAATAGTATCTCGAATAAAATGATACTTCAAATCAATATGCTTTCTCCTCTCATGATACATCTGGTCTTTTGTCAAATTAATAGCACTTTGACTATCACAATAAACAGTAGTAACCCTTTAATGTGGAGATAATTCACTGAATAAACCTCTCAACCATAATGCTTCTTTGATAGCCTCAGTGACTACCATATATTCTACTTTAGTAGTAGATAAAGCCACTACATGTTATAAAATAGCTTTCCAGTTAACAGTACAACCTCTAATGCGAAATACATAACTTGTCTAAGACCTGCGACTATCGAGATCACCGACATAATCAGAATCTACAAAACCAACCAAGGTGTTGCTAGTTCTACCAAACTCTAAACAAAAGTTTGAAGTTCTCTTCAAATATCTGAGAATTCATTTCACCGCCCGCCAATGTTCTTTACCAGGATTGGCTGTATACCTGCTAACGACACTAACAGCTTGTGAAATATTAGGACGAGTACATACCATTGCATATATAATACTGCCAACGACACTAGAATAAGGAACATATGCCATAAAATCTTCTTCTTCCTGTGACTGTGGTGATTGAGCAATAGATAGTCTAAAATGGCTAGCAAGAGGAGTACTAACCGCTTTGGCATCTCGCATGCCAAATCTTTCCAAGAATTTATTGAGGTAACTCTCCTGTGTCAAAAACAGACTACCAACTCTTTGATCATGTCTTATCTATATGCCAAGAGTTTTCTTCGCTGCTCCCAAATCTTTCATCTCAAATTTACCATGTAATAAGGCCTTCAAATGGGTAATATCTTTGACATTCTTGGCAGCAATAACTTATCATCAACATATAACAATAAATAAATAAATGAGCCGTCATCTAACTTTCGAAAGTAAACACAACTATCATACATGCTCCTGGAGAAATCATGATCTAACATAAATGAATCAAACCTCTTATACCATTATTTTGGAGACTACTTTAATCCGTACAAGGATTTCTTTAATAAGCAAACATGGTCTTCCTTTCCTGCAACTTCAAAACCTTCAATTTGTTTCATATAAATCTACTCATGTAATTCGCCATGTAAGAATGCTGTCTTGACATCAAGCTATTCTAATTCTAAATTAAACATGTCAACCAATGCAAGTAATACATGTATAAAGCTATATTTCACCACTGGAGAGAAAACATTATTAAAATCAACACCTTTTACCTGACTGTAGCCCTTTGCAACCAAACGTGCCTTATACCTTACATTTTTAACACCTGAAGTACCTTCTTTTCTTTTAAAGACCCATTTGCAACCAACAATTTTCTTACCCTTTAGCAGCTTAACCAGAACCTAAGTACCATTCTTATGCAGAGATTCCATTTCTTCATTTATAGCTACCACCCAATTATCTGCATCAACACTTGAAACTGCCTCTGTATATGTGAAAGGTTCACTGTCTCCTCTTGTTTCCTATGCCACTGATAAAGCATAGGCAACAAAATCTGTATACCTCTGTGGTGGTCTAATATCCCTTCTTAGTCTGTCTCTGGCCATGGAATATTCTTCTTTTACTGGTTCATCTTTAGCATGATCAGGATCTGGTTCATCAACTTAATCTGTCTGATGTGTAGAAGACATCTGTGAAGGACCTAAACTTCTAATCTCTAACTCCACATGCTTTTGTGTACTATCTTCTTTTTCAAAATTACAAGGATTATAAGACTCGTTCCTATGATACAACACAGAGGACTCATCAAATGTAAAATCCCTACTAATTACAAATTTAGGTGACTTGGGATCAGGACAATCCATATCCTTTCATCCCTGAAGTATAATCGAGAAAATACATTTCTTAGCCGTAGGCTCTAACTTTCCCTCATTTACATGCATATTTGCTGGACACCCAAATATTCTTAAATTAGAGTAATCAGTAGGAGTACCTGAACAAACTTCCTCGCGAGTCTTGAAATCGAAAGGAGCACAAGGAGAGTGGTTGATGATGTAGCAAGTTGTAGTAATGACTTCTGCCTAAAAATCAAGTGTGAACCGTGCATTAGAGATCATACACCGAGTCCTTTCTAAAAGAGTCCAGTTCATGCGGTAGGCGACTCCATTTTGTTGCGGAGTCATTCTGACAGTGTGATCCAAGCAATTTCTTCATTTTTATAGAATTCACCTCCACAAAATTTCAAACCATTATCTGTCTGCAGCCTCTTGATATGTTTCCCTGTCTACTTTTCAATCAAAACTTTCAATTGTTAAAGGTTAAGAAAACATCATTCTTATGTTTCAAGAAATACACCCAAACCTTCCTTCAATAATCATCAATAAAAGTCAATATATATCGGGCACCACCTTTAAAAGGAACACGAGAGGGCCTCTAAAGATCAGAATGAATATAATCCAAAGTACCTTTTGTTTTGTGGACAACTGGAGAACTAAAACTTGTTGGACCCTGATCCCCTTCTTACTAGTAAGCGTGTGTTTAGTTTTTGTTGAGGTTTAATTTGATTAAATTGTTGTGGTTAGGTATTAATTATAATGTCTTTGGGGTAGAATTTTTTTTTTAGATTGATGGATTAAAAGGAGAAATTGAGATTAAATTAGAAAGTATATGGTGTTAGTTAAAATTGGAAG
>JAOTJB010310041.1:0-16173 GCA_027123815.1 Erythroxylum minutifolium | reverse complement strand
GGTCTAATATACTTTTATTCTTAAAATCGACGTCGTCGTCGTCGTCGTTTTCGATTACTATTTCTATTATATTTTCGTCGAGTTTTAATATATCTTTTATTATTTTTTTATAAAAGTTATTTTTATTTAACTTCTCTTTCGGTTCTTCGTTAATATTAAACGATATAACGTTCGAGATCTTATATTTAAACGAATTAATATAAAAGATTATTAAAATTAGTTATTAAAATTTATTATTACGTTTCGTATTTAATTTCGTTCGAACGTTTATACGATTTTATATTAAATAACTATTATTTTTTTTTTATTTGTTAAAGATTCGAAAAAGCTTATAAGCTCTTACGTCGTCGAAATCCGAGTTATATCGACTTTTATAAGTTCGTTAATTTCGTTTATAAATATCGTTTTAATTAAATTATTTTTAATTTTTTTTAACGTCTATTAAATTAATAAGATCGTCGCGAGTTTCTTTAACGTTTATCGATTTTTCTTCTTTATTTAAGATTTTTATTATTATTATATTCGTATCTTTATAAAATTATTTAATAAAATATTTTATTACGTCGAATACGACGTAATAATTATATTATTAAAGTACTTTTATATTTTCTAAATTTTATATTAAACGATCTTCGCTAATATAATATTAGTTAAATCTTAATTTCCGACGTTAGCTTTATTTATCGCTTTATAATTTTAAACGTTTCTTATATTTAATACTTATAATAACTTTTTCGATCTTTTTTTATTATTTATTTATCGATTATATTTTATAATTTATTCTTTCTTTTAATATTTTTAACGCCTTATTTTTCGTTATTTAATCTATCTTTTATATATATTTTAACTCGGTTTTTAGCCTACTTTATATAGGCTTGCCGTTGGGTTGGGTCGAAACCGGCGGTTTCTCGGTTTGGTTCGGTTTCTTGGCATTGGGTCGGGTTCGGGTCGGTTTCTTGGCACGGGTTGGGCCGAAAATTCTCAAACCGCTAGGAAACCGACCCGAACCCGGCCCGTGTGTATAAATGTCTTATGCAACAGTTGTGTATATTACATAATTTTGGTAACCGTTTTTGGTAACTTTCAAGTCTCCGATAAGTAGGAGGAATTTTTTTTCGAGCACTTTAATACGGGCAATCCTTAATTTATTTTCTTTACGATATGATCAATACTATGGTTTAAATAATATAGAAGAAATGTGAGAGACGAAGATTAATTTGATAGTAGATATTACGTAGGCTTATAATTCTGGTCCCATTCCCTTCGTAGCTTCCCTACAAGCTGCATATCCTTGACTTGAAGCGTTACACGCTTGGCGTGAATGGCTGCAAGATTACTATCTTCCAGCAAGGCAATAAGGTACGCTTCAGCAGCCTCTTGAAGAGCATCTATTGCCGACCGTTGCCACCTCTCGGCATCATTACTTACCGGCATCTCGCTTCGAACACTGGCCGAGACATCCCGTATAAGCCGTCGGAATGGCGCTTTTTTAATAAGGAGGTCGGTTCCTTTCTGGAGCCGACGAATCTCATTTAAAACACCCTTCTTCGGCTTACGTTTAGGTCTAGACTGTGGAGCCGTGTTGGTCGATGCTATAGACTTTTTGGGCGTTATCTTGGGCTGAGAGCTTGTCGTGTTCGATGTTTGTTGACGTTTGGACCTCGAATTACGTAGGCGCTCTGCACGACGATGAGATGGAAGCGTAGAGTTTCGTATAAGCTGCTGTGACGGACTCGCACGCTTCTTCGACCCGGGCTCTTGACTGTCGTCATCAGCAGAATCTGGTTCCGTACGCTTTCGCTTTGTGCTCTTGTCCTGACTGAATGTGAGTATAGGGTTACCAAAAAAAGTTACCAAAAAATATCCGTACCGTATCAGTGCGTGTGCCTTTGCCAGGCTCCTTGGAAATTTCGATGTTACCACTTAAGTGTGATGGTAGCACCGTATTCCCAAGTCGACGAGCCTTCCTTGTAGCGGCACCCTTCTGCCCGCTTGTAAGCCCTGCGACGCCGGTCTTGTCAAGTATCGTCCCATCAGCATGATAATATTCGGGCCAATAGTTATCTGCGCCGCCCTTAGCATGAATATCGCAATAGCGACCGTGAAGCTTTTGCCAGTCATAACTGCTACCGAGAGACAGCCTTTGACCAAACCGAAGCACAGACCAAATAACATCCCAACCACAAGACCAATCGTCGGTCTGTTGCGGTAGATTATCCACGTGGTCAACCTCCGGCGCAGGTCTACCTAGATAGGCTGCAAGGATAGTGAGTCGATTTTGGAATTCCGATATAGGCACACCGTCTGGGTATAGTCCATCAATACAAGTCACAGTATTATCTTGGTTCGTCCATAACACCAACGTCCAGTGATTGTTATACCAGGCAGGAATCACGATAGTATCGTAGCTGTCCCAGTTAGGTATAATTCCCTGTGCGATCGGTGGTATATTCGCGTAGGGCGTCGGATCAAACACGAACCAGTTTGAAGCTGCGATAAATATACCTTGATCAACAAAGTTAAGCTCATTTGAGATTGTGGTAAGTATATGGTCGAGATTGTCCGACGTTAGCCATCGACCTCTACACTGCACGGGGGAGTTGCTGGATGCTTGGGTTCTTCCTGGCGGAGGTCGAGCTGGCACTTTGCGTCGTTTCGGGCTATCGTTGGCAGTCCCTTTGTCTGGATTAGCCTTACTCGGTGTCGTTTCAGAAGTTTCATTAGGCGCCGGCTTCGCTCCAGGCTCCCGAGAAGTTTCCTTTTCCGGAACAGGGTTAACCGCCGCTTCCTGATTAGGCTTATCCTGTTGGTCGTCGAGGGCGTCCTTGTTCGGACTAGAGCCTGCCGCCGCCGCGTCCTTGTTCGCCGGTTGCTCGTGTATAAACCCTGATTCATTAATTTGGCCTACCGAGTCGTCTGAGTCTGCGGCCGACCCTTTTGTCGGCGATTTTGGGGATTGCCCCTCCTCTGTATCATCCTCCTCACTATCTTCTTCGGTATCATTATCGAAGGATTCGTAACCCGTCGGTGGATCGCCCAAACCAAGCGATTCGTCATTATGGTCATCGTCGGACACATCGTCGTCCCCGTCAACTAAGAAAGTAGAAGGATGACTCATTAGTAATCAGGTATTCGCTCGGCTATTTAGTATAAAATGGTTATGTAGGCAAGGTATAGAACATAGTAGTAATGATAACTGAATACAGAACAGAGATTGAGACGCTGTAGTATTATATCGTGTTATATCGTTCTAAACGAACAAAGATCTTAAAGTCCACGACGAACGGGATTGCCGTCGCCGCATGCGGCTATTATAGTAAGAGATAGACAACAAAGAGATAGGACTGGCAATTCGGAGAGAACAAAGAAGTATTTGGTAATAAGTACTTGAAAGAAGGGAGCTTACCAGAGAACCCTTCTGGACACGAGCAGATTTCTCAGACGTTAACTGGCATAGTAGGTGACGAAGACCGAAGAGCAAGTTGTCAAGAGTTAAATACTCTTGATAGTGAAGGGACGTGCAGGTTTTCCCTCGGCGACCGTTGTATACAGCATGAGCAGTTCATCGCAGCAAACGGCTACTACAACTGTAGCAAGCTTCGATTATAAGGTAAGATTCACGGGCCTGCGTACGGTGTATAACAGAACACAAATCCAAGATACATCGATCGAGCTGCGAGCTATTTGGTAACCAGTTTTGGTAACCTTTCGGATGCTGATTGTCGAGCAGCAGTACGACACGATTGAGAGTGCCATAGACGGCTTCTTGACATGGCGACAGAATCGTCCGACAGGTACTAGTGGCCCGTCGTCTGGGTTCCTTCGAGGTTCCAAGAGAGATCAGACCGGTGCGATCGTCAAGCTGCCGGCCGAGAAGAGCAACGACGCGGACGATGATGTATGGAGCAGACTGGAAACCGAGTTAAAGTATATGCGAAAGGCAGACCGGGTAGCGAAGAGCAAGGCGTTGAAGATAGTGAGAGAAAAGGCGGATTACAAAACGCAGTCGGCAGACAAACAGCAAGAGGAGATCGAAAAAGTCACTATAGGCATCGAACATAGGAGACGTCTAAAGTTCCAGAGCGGTAAGCAGAGCCAACGCCGGAAATTAAGACCCGGCTAACACTATATCAGCGGAGGCCGTCGAATATAAGGTTCAGGAAATGCAAAAGTACTTCGATGACATAGCTGCTGCGTCGTACCCGGCGTGGTGGAATACCTTGTCAGATAACCTCACAAGAACACGAGCACAACAGCAGCAGGAATCGCAAGCAAAGGAGAAAAACCGGCAAACGCTAGAGAAACTCGCGACGATCCCGTTGGTCCGACAGACGTTAAAGGGGATCAAAGATAACCTAATCAAGGCGGTATTTGCAGACGGAATCGACGGACTTATAGAAGCCGGTGCAACTCGGGCTTCGGCGGCGCAGGAGCTCACGAGCTTCTTCGAATCCTTGACGGATGAAGAAAGACAGCAGTTGCTTAGTACAGAACCGTATGAGCGTCCGGACGGGACTAAATGCGAGACGTGGCGGTAGGCTTTGGTAACTAATTTTAGTAACCTTTCGTACTAACCAGTTTAGGTATGAGATCCCGGACGCCGTACCGCCCAGCATTGATGGAGAGCCCGAAGAGGAGCTGGATGAAGATAACTTTTACAAGAAAACGGCAGAAGGCGTGCTGGAACTCGACGAGGATGCGATAGAGGCGGCGATCGAGGACGACGACGACGACGACGTCGATTCAGAGGACGAGAGTGCATTGGACCCCGAGAGCGACGTCGACGATGCCGAAGGCGAGGACGACGAGGAGACGAAGGAGATCATCATCCAAGCGCAGGCCGCATCTATGAACCAATTCATCGATAATCTCATAGATACATACGAAGAAGCGTCATACGAGTCGAGCGCAGAGCTTCAACCCATAGCGGAGGATGACAAAGAAGAACCGTCCAGGGCTGTCCCTGAAGGACAAGTATCCGCCGATGAGCAGAATGCGGCCGGACAAAGAAGTTCGAGTACAAAGCCGACTGTCGGATCGGCAAACAGTAGCCAAAAGCCGAAGGCTTTGACTGGGCTAGCCGCCTTTTTGGCATCGCAGCGGAAGCACTAAGGCCAGAATTTGATAGAAGATTACACGAAATAGTTACGTGATAAGTGAAGTCAATCATGGAGCCGTTATGCGAAGTGTCATTAATCAGCGTAGAAAACTAGTTACACAAGAGTATCTCGAAGTACTCTTTAAGAACCATTATCATTAGAATCCGTGGCGATTGCGAAGCCTCAACACGAACTGCATGTCCTTCTGCTGAATAGTTACACGCTTTGCGTGTATTGCAGCGAGGTTAGTCTCTTCCATAATCGCAACCACATATGCCTCGGCAGCCTCCTGTAAAGCCCCGATGGCGGATCGTTGCCAGCGGATGGACCCGGCGCCGCGATCTCCTGTTATGTCCTCGCAGACTTCACGCACGAGCCTGGTAAAAGGCTCCTTCCTGAGAAGGAGTTCGGTGGACTTCTGATATTTCCGGATCTCTCTCAAGGCCACCGTGCCCGGCTTATAGCGATGAGGTTTTTTGCCGGATTGTTTCGCGTTGGTCTTGCCCTTGGTCGTACTGGGCTGGACCCGACTCTTTGCCGGGCTGGCCTTGGCTTTGACGGGGCTAGCCTTGGCTTCGACGGCACTAGCCTTCAACGCGGAGCTTCTGGTAACTCTCGCACTAGTGCCAGTCTTGCTGGCAGTCATGCGATGCTTCGTCGCAGGGATCTTTGGTTTCTTCACGGCTATAGTCCTCCTCTTCGTAGGCTTCTTCGTAGGCTTCTTCGAAGCAACATTGCCTTTGATCTTTTCGTCGAGCAAGGCGAGGGGCGGGTGTGACATCGGTGCCGGATCCTTGTTGATTTCGCCAGCAGCATTACCGGCCTCAACGGCGGTTGATGTTTTTTGTTCCTAGTACCACGAGTTAGCTATAAGGTTACCAAAAATAGTTACCAAATATGTAAGACCCACCTTGTGTCCTGTGTCGTCGTCAGGCACAATGGCGATATCGCCTGCGAGCCCCGATGGCACCTCGGATAATCCACGCGACTTAAGCCTGCGGGTCAACGACCCCTTCATCGCAGGTTCGAGCAACTTTGTATCGACCTTACGTGAATCAACACAGTCATAAAAGAAATACTCCGGGAGTTGATTCTTCGCGCCGCCCTGCGAGTGAGTCGGACAGTACCGTATATGAAGTTTTTGCCAGTCAAAATCCTGCGAAAAGGGTCGTCCTTCGGCGACGCACAGCGTCCACCAAACAACGAACCAACCACACATCCACCCGTCCATCTGAATCGCGCGAGAGTGGACAACTTCGATGGTGGGTTTTGGTAGTTTTAGGCGCTTCGCAAAATCGTTCAACTGTGATTTCCACAGCGAGGGTCGTACGATACGCGGTTCCAAAGAGTCAAGACACTGCACGGTGTCTCGCTTCAGATCCCAGACCGCCAAGACCCAATGCGCGTTGTGGTATCCGGGCAGGAGGAGCTTCTTCATAGACTTGAACTCGGCGATTAAGCCTCCGTAATCTTGACTGACCGATGCTTTTCCCTCTGCGAGCTGAAGCCAGCCCGGGAACGAAAACCAGATCTGCTTTGCCTTGAAATCGTGATCGATAGCAATCTTCCTCATCATATCGTCGATATCGTCATTATAGAGCCAACGCTCCCAGCATTGACCGGGCCGTTCAGGCGGGCCTGGTGTTTCCGACTCTTCCTCGTCATCCTGAGTTCCGGGAGCATCTTCAAAGTCGTCGGTGTTCATGTCGGATTCGTGGCCCTGACCCTTATGCAGCTGGTTGGTGTCATCGTCCAACTGCTCAGAGTGATTATCAGGTATGCCATCGTTGATAGCCTTATCGAGAGGCTCGCCGGCAGGACTGGTGGCTTCTGTAGCATCGTCTGCTATCGTACTCGCGGCCGTGCCCGTGTTCGTGGCCGTATCTGAGGCCTTGTCCGGGTTTGTAGCCATATGAATGGCGCTTTCCATGAAACTTGGGATATCATTCTAGATTCAGTTAGCAAATGATCATTTGAGCAGCTCGTCAGCTCACGTGCCTGGGGATCCAGCTCGGACAGCAGCTCTGCTCGTTCGGCCATTGTCAAGAGAGCAAAAACAACAAGAGCAGGAGCAGCAGCCACAAAGCCAGCGACAACAAAGCCAGCAACAACGAGAGCAGCAGCAGCAGCAGCAGCAAGGGCAACAAGGACAGCAGAGGAAGCAGAGAGTGAAAACTATCGACGTTGCGATAGTTGTAGAGTTAGTAGGTGCAGCAGGGCACCGAAACGACGAACAACAGCGATCAGAAGAAGGTAAGTGAGCGTAAACACTGCACAAGAGCAAATAGCCAAACAAGTATTAGAACAACGGCTGTAGTGAAGCTGAACGAATGCATAATCCAAAAGCTATCAGAATCATGGTGATAGCAAAAGTGATAGGTAGGTCGATCCAGAACGCGCGTGGCAAAACACGCGAAAAATAAACGCCGCAACGCGTCGCCATAAACGGTAGTTGCGGTACTGATTTTGCAGCAAATTCATAGCTCTATCACCAGTAGGCTTGCAGTGAGCTCAATATCAAGGCGATTGAGCCCGTTCAAGTACTAGATGGTTGAGTGTGAACGGGCGGTGGTGGCCGAAGAATCGCAGCCGAAGCGGATGCGATTTGTGTAGATGAGAAGAAGTCAAAGCAAAACCAGGTGAGTGATGTGAATATGGCCGCTTAGAAACGCGTCCAAAAAAAAAACAGCTGACCATCGGCAGACCAGCTACCTTCATCCACCATCAGCAACAACCACCAGAATCCTGCCAAAGCCGTTTCTCAGCGGCTTTAAGTGATTCGTTATTTTCCAGCTATCATAAGCTTGGACGCTGGCATCCTGGATCGTTAGTACGCTGGCTTACTAGGCTGAGCTCTCGCGTCACATATCCGTCCAACGAGCAGTCAGAGATCTGCAAGTTCGCAGAAACAAGTCATAGGCGAAGTGAGCGTGATGGCATCGAGAAGCGCACCAGCGCTCTTGATGAAAGACAAGGGGGGGTCAAAGGATTTCGATGTGGGAGTGAGTTTAATTAAATGAGATTCAGACTTACTACTTGTAGTACTGCCGCGCTACACAGCAACTCGGCTGGGCATGGTAACTTGGTTTGGTAACCTTGAACAGCGCTAACGATCGCCCAGGAATATAAAACGATAGATGCAGCGATCAACGGATTCCTCGACTGGCGAGAGCAACGTCCTATCGGCACGAGCGGACCGAAGCCTGGCTTTCTCGCCGGTCACAAGCGCGATGCTCATGGTAAGATTGTTGAACGCAGAACATCTGAGGATGAGATACAGAGCGTCGATGTGAACGCTCGACTCGAGAAGGCCATCGAGGCAGCAAATAACGCGGACAAGAAGGCCAGAAGCATCCTGAAGAAGAAGAAGAAGGAAGAGTTTGCCAGCCTGGACGCCATAATACAGGATGCGAAGATCATGGACGCTGTGGATGACATGGAGCAAATAAGACGCAAGAAATATCAAAGCGGTAAGTGAACGTTCGCGCGACAGTGTGAGATACTAACAAGTGTTCAGCGGATTCAATCAAGAGTATGGTCGACATAATCCGCAAACACTTCGACAAAGGACCCGAAGTCGACTTCAAGACCTGGCTCGACACACTAGGCGAATCTTCCGCCGACAGCAACGATAATCGTGTAACAGAGACAAAGAAGGCCCAAGGAGAGGCCTATGAGAAGAGGAGGAGCGACGGGCGTCTAGTCACTACACCGCTGGCAATCCAGGCCCTAAAGACTACCAGAAATAATCTGATTCATCGAGTCTTTCAATTGGATGGTGAACAAGCGCTCATGGACGCTGGTGCATCGCAGGAAGATGCACGAAACGAACTCGGGAACCTGTTGGGAACTCTGACTCTGGCGGAGCGGGAAGTCGCACGTGCCCATAACTACAAGCAGTAAGTTTTGGTAACCGAGTTTGGTAACCTTGCAACGCTAACTCGATTAGGCAAGCGCTTCCGGTCGTCGTCCCTCCTGACATCGTGGGGAAATTAAGTGACACCGAAGACGACGGTGAAGCCATTGCCAGCGACGAATCCGTGTCCGACGAGGGAGAAGACGAGTCTTCCGGCTGGGATACTACTGATGATGAAGACGGTGATGACTGCGATGACAATGGCCATGGCCGTGACGAAGACGATAGCGATGGGGATAGTGATATTAAGATGACGACGGCCGACGCCGATGGCGAGTAGGACGCAGGCGTAGCTGGCACTGTTCTTAGTTTCGATACATACTGTGTCTCCAATTACTGTACCTATTGGCCATAATATGCGCATTCGTTCGGTAGTTGCATAGGTATAGGGCCCATTGCACGCACGCGCGGTCGAGGGTAGGAGGTCGCACAGCATTGTCCGTGTAGTCCGGGATCGCACAAAGCAAACTACGCCAGGACGACATGGAATCTTCCTGGTCTACCAAGAATCCGGAGTCTACGTGAACCGTATTAACACCAGGCGTCTTATGCTAGTACGCGTAGGGACGACGACCTATGTGCGAAAATCTCTGGGATGATGGATTCATTATGTGACACGCGTATATATTGGTTGGAAAGTTCCGCTCGTCCAACATAACGACCGAATGAAGGCAAGCCCACGGCCGACGGAACCCTTCCAGCCAATAGGCTACGTTCGCAGGTCTTGGCGTCGGCTTTCCTCTGTAATGCTGTGGGAAATGCTTCGACTTTTATTTTATTTTTTGAATCGAAAATATATTCGTTGATGAAAGTCGTCGGGCTCATAAAGAAGAGGTATTCTTGCGTTATATGGAGTTACACTATGCAATCGAACATTGGCTAGACTCGATAGATCATCGAGTAAGTACTTGTTAGTTAATCACGCGTTCTAGGCGATATCGAATAGAGAGATCACTATCGTACTAAATCGTCTCGAGTACGATACGTTCTGCGTGAGTTACATAAGGTCTTAACCTAAAGCTTAATCGTGTACTCAGGAGTCTGTACTCTACTTGTGATCACCCAAGCGTCCTTTTCCTCGTCTATAATTCTGGTAACTAACCTACGCGATGCCTAGTAACCTCAACTCGCAGAGCTTCGATTCTCGCTCGTCCCCGAGTACGCTACGGAGTAGTCCCTGTCCAGGATTGACTCCGCTAGCCACACCATCGGTTATTAGCAGCCAGGGAGAGTCGGAGAATGAGGTACCGCTCTGTCTACAACCCTGGGTTCACAAGGCACGAACGAGTACGACTATCCATAAGGTCGTCCTTTATCCCTATCACGAACCGGAAAGCGAACGAACCCCCCAAGAGCTGGAGACGGACCGAGAGGAATTCAAAACATGGTGGAAGAGTCGGAACTGGCACCCGCCGGCCCAGAACGGCAAAAATATATCATCACCGGTATGGGGTAGTGCAGTACGCTCGGCGGAGGCATGGATGGAATTCTATGAAGGAGCTGAATTAAGCACCGGCCGGCCTATAGTCATGTGTGGCAAGTGTCTTATGATTCTGCAACACCCTTCAGTGAACGGCCTCAGCAGCATGACGAACCACGCTACAACACGCGGATGTCAACAGAGCCAAACACCCAAGAGTCTTCGGCCGAAGAAAAACTTCCTCCAGAAAATTGAGATGCAGGCATGGAAGGTAAGTCGGCTAATACGTTTTGGTAACTGATTTTGGTAACCTAATAAGCTTACTTGTTATGCAGAACAAGACAAAGCATTTGCTCGCTGGACAGGTCCAAAAATTTACGCCGGAAGCGTTTGAGAGACAGCTGGTGAAAACTATCGTATCGCACAATATCCCATTCCGAATTGTCGAGGCACCCGAGTTTCGGAAGCTTCTGAAAATGCTCCGACCCGAGCTCAAGATACCTCGGAGAACGTCGATTCGACAAAACATCACCCAAATCTACGCGGGAATCAAAAACGATGTCATGACCGAACTACGGGGGGCTCCGGGGCGGATATCGATTGCGCTCGACGGCTGGACATCAGTCAATAATATACAGTATCTTGCATTCAAGGCATACTTCATCAACGCGGACTGGTGCTTCCGCGAGCTGTTGGTGGACTTTCGGCCGCTTCTAGTCCGTCATACGGCCGACGAACTCGCCTCGGTTACGCTGGGCGTGCTAGATCAATATGGCATAGCCGATCGTCTACTGGCCATTACAACGGACAATGCCAGCGAGAATAGAGCAATGAGGCCAAAACTCGCCGCTCTCCTTGCAGAGCGGCGAGTAACGTGGGATCCGGAGAGCGGCCACATACCTTGCGTCGCGCACATCATCAACCTTGTGGTACAAGAAATCATGAAACACCTTGGTATCCAACCAACGGACGATGAAGTCGTCACCTCTCTCGAAGATCGACATATGAAACACGTCGAAAAGGCAAAGACCAGCGTCTCTCAGGTAATTGCAAAGGTACGAAGCTCGAGATATAACGCTATATCAATTTACTAACCTATATAGCTACGCGCACTTGCGATTGCAATGAAGTCATCGCCTAAGCGAAATCACCGTTGGAACCTAGCACAGAAGCGAGCCGGTATAAAGCAGCCTCTGAACCTTATACAGGACGTAAAAACGCGATGGAATTCGACATACGATATGTGTATTCGCGCCGAGAAGTGCAAGTTTGCTATACGACTTTGGATCGATAGCGAAAGAGCATTTCAGGAAAAGAGTCGTAATACGCGTGGACTGAATATTCAGAAGCTCACACTTTCCGACAAGGAGTGGACAGTTGTCAAATTCCTGATCGAATTCTTTCATCCATTCAGTCTTGCAACGCGTTACGTCAGCAGTTCTCGTCCTGCCTCTCTTTCTAAGGTTTGGACGGTCTATAATCGTTTAATGGATAGAATAGAGGATGCCGAGAAATCTCTCAAAGAGGACTCTCGATTCAAGAAAATAGGCCTCACAGACATCAGTATCGCACTGGAGGCCGGTACTCGGAAGATCCAGAAATACTACTCACTTACCGACGAAGCTCGAGGCTATTATCTCAATGCTGCTCAAGTTTTAGACCCTCGCATCAAGCTCGATGAATACAAGGTAGGGTCCTTCAGAATTTTTTTGGTAACCTTTTTTGGTAACCTTGTGATAGAATCATGCCCGTTGGGAGCCTATATGGGAGAAAAATTACACGAACCAGTTCCACAATCTGATAGCAGAGCGATATTCCCACGTCGATCCTACATCTTTGGCAAACGATTCAGCAGCGCCTGCCATCACGGACACATTCGCACTCGACGGCGAGGAATTTGGGGTTCTGTTTCGGAACAACCGTCGGCCAAAATCTAGTCACACCCGACGCGGCCCTGAGTCATCGACGCCACTCAGTCTAGAAATAGACAAGTACTTAAGTCTGGCTGTGGTCCCGGACCGAGTGTTACCATTAGCATGGTGGAAGGAAAATACGGGTCAATTTCCTATCCTCAGCCATGCTGCTCGTGATATCTTGGCTATACCAATTGCTTCGGTCGGCGTCGAAAGAGTGTTTAATATGGCACGTGATATTCTCTCGTATCGCCGTTCTCGTTTGACACCACAAGCAGTCCATGAGGTTATTATGTGCAAGTTTGCACTCGACGCTCAAGTAATTCAGAAGGATACGACCACGAAGCCATCCAACAACTCAGCGGATCATAATCATACACACTCGGACGAAGAAGATGACATTGTTCATAGCGACCCGCTAGAACCGTTAACGATGGAAACAGACTATATAGACTTCCCGCTGGAGTCGGCGCAGTTACGGGAGTCTTTCGAACAAGAGCAACCATCCCTCTCTTCAGCCGAAAGTTCGCCTTCGCGAGACACTTCGCCAGAGTCAATCAGAATCGAAACGCCGTCACCCGCTGCATCTAGACCCACGACAGCCACCGAGGAAACAGATGAGCGGCCAAAATCCTATAACGGCAACACCGGCACCGGCGACCCTAACCGCACGCCATCGCTAATTATACCAATAGTACCGCAAGTTGTCGTCGGTCGTAAACGCGCATTGTCTGCTCTTTCGGACGGCCAATTGTCTAGGTCACAACCAGCTAAGCGACACAGCATAACTAAGACGATTCAGACGCGTGTCGGCCTACGAAGCCAATCGCCAAACAAACCAGGTACCTCCTCTAGCCAGCCACTACGTCAAATGCTAAAGAGGCCGAATTTCGACCCATCTACTGCACGTCTCAGCCCCGTTCGGTCGTTATCAAACTCGGTATCTCGATCCGGATCTAGCAAAACTCGGCCATCGCTATAGGGCGAATCGTGACGGGTTTTGGTAACTAGTTTCGGTAACCTTTCAGGTTCGCTTCGGCTCTACGGTTAAGGGTTTACGTGTTGAGCTCTTCTATCACAGTGGTCTATATAGGCTACCTAATTATCATGTAACTATAGCAGATATGACACGAGGCATCTAGTTAGCGACCGTGGAAGCCGAGGTGGAGGCCGTGGCGGAGGTGGAGATGGGAGAGGTAATGGCGGCCGGGGTAGGAGAGGCGACGGCGGCGCTAGGTACGACCGCCAGTCCAGCGGTGGCAGCCAGGCACCAACAGCAATCTCTGCACCCCCGTTGCCGTCTCATGTCGACATTCCTCGAACTAGCGATCGTCTCCCAAAACTGCCTTCAAGGCGGAGTCGAAGTTCACTCGCGGCGTGGTCTTGACCAATCACTTTAAGGTGCAGTCTTTACCGACTGTGTCTGTTTACTCATACGAGCTTCGGTTTGCCATTCCTCCGGATTCCATCCGCCCAGGCGGCAAGAACAAGGTTACGCCCGAGATGAAACGGAAGATTTTCGAAGATTGCGCAGAACAAGTCAGTGTCGGTTCAGCATTCATATTTGACGGCGTTTCGAATGGCTGGAGCACACAGCTTATCCTTGGCGAAGATCGCCAGGAAGGCTCTACCTTTGTCAACCTACCCGGTCATAGTCAGGAGAGGGCCAACCAGGTCCAGGTCACTATTCGTCTTGCCGGAAAGATCGATGTTGCAAGCATTGTACAGAACTTTACAGACGAGTGGAAAAACCTCGAAAGCCAGATGGTCTGGCTGAATGCACTTTTTCGTGACGATCCCTCAAAGCGCTTTATGACCAAGCCGCGAGGTCTTCAATACTACGCCCGCGAGCAAGGCCTCTTTCAGCCCCTTGCATCTACGGGCAACGTGCTCGAGGCCATAAGAGGTTTCCACCAGAGCGTGTCCACTCACTTTGGCCTACTTTCGATCAATATTGATACCAGCTGCACGGCGTACTACGCCCCTGACATGTCTGCTGTCGATGTGATGGAGGCCTTTGGCGACTTCAACGACGCAAGGAACCCTCGTGGCGTGGATTTCGGGGAAATTTCAGAGCATATAAAGGGCATTGTGGTCTATGTGATCCATCGTGGAGAAGCCGGGATGCGAAAGCGAATCAAGATCAAAGGCCTACACAAGTCAGCACGCCAAACCGAGCTCGAGAAGATCGACAGACCAACTGGCCAGACCCACCGGACGAAGGTCACGAGCTCGAATAGATATGGCAGGAAGGTTACCAAAATTGGTTACCAAGATCACGATTGCTCTTAATAGGATTTCGTAGAAGGCATCATTGGGGTGTGGTGGTCTATGTGATCCATCGTGGTGAAGCCGGGATGCGAAAGCGAATCAAGATCAAAGGCCTACATAAGTCAGCACGCCAAACCGAGTTCGAGAAGATCGACAGACCAACTGGCCAGACCCACCGGACGACGATTATCGACTATTTCGAGTCGCAGTATAATATACGCCTTGAATATCCTGATCTGCCTCTGCTTGACACGGCTATAGG
This sequence comes from Erythroxylum minutifolium, assembly GCA_027123815.1. Lineage (NCBI taxonomy): Eukaryota > Viridiplantae > Streptophyta > Magnoliopsida > Malpighiales > Erythroxylaceae > Erythroxylum > Erythroxylum minutifolium. The sequence continues at coordinate 1,292 of JAOTJB010310041.1, read as the reverse complement.
CTTCTTGCCGGCCGAAATTTGCAGAACTTGCAAGGGCGAGCGGTATAAAGAGGTTCTCGAAGGCAAGGAGACTGCTGACTTCATCAAGTTTGCCACAGCTCCTGCCTTTGTCCGGTCTCGGCAGATTATGGAAAGCGTTGGACGGCTCGGCTGGCACAACCAAGCCAAGCTTGCCGAACATGGCTTGTCTGTTGAAACGAAGATGTTGGAAGTGCCTGCCGCCCGGTGCCAAATCCCACCACCTATCTACGCCAACAACGACCGAGCCTCGATTCAGAACGGCTCATGGAATCTACGAGACAAGCGATTCATCAAGCCGGCTGGATTTCAAGGATGGGGATACATCTACTTCCCGCCCCTCGGCCGTCAACAAACTCCTTAGCAGGAGATCGAGAACTTCATAAGGACGATGTACGACGCCCTCCGGCAGTATAGCCTTTCGGTACCCAACAAGGCGCCGAGTGCTTTGCTTAGCAACATACGCGGTGACATCCAGAAAGTGCTGGAAGACATCGTGGCGAAGACTCGTCAGGATTCTGGCGTCAAAAACGTGGTCATCTTCTGCTTCGTGCACGAGGGAGTTTCGGCCGACTTCTATAAGGCCGTCAAAACGGCGTCGGAAGTTGAGATTGGCGTGCCATGTCAGGTACTGAAGATAGAGAAGTCGGTCCGGGGACGCAGCCCGGCTCAATACTACGCCAACGTCGCCATGAAGGTCAACTTGAAGATTGGTGGTGCCAATGCCGAAGTCCAGGAGCCTTTGCTGAAGGAAGCGCCTGTTATGATGATTGGTGCCGATATCAACCACCCTTCTCCAGCACAGCTGAGGAGCGCCACTCCTCCGCCATCCATCTTTGCTTTGTCTACAAGCAACGACATGTACGCTTCGAGCTACACTGCCATGGCTACAGCGATCCCAGCTACCAAGGAGACGGTAGATGGCAATGACATTCCCATTGTTTTCTCTCGAATAGTCGCCGAACTAATCAACCGATTCGGCACGAAGAATCGAGGTATAAAGCCCAAGCGCATCATCTACTGGCGCGATGGCGTTTCGGAGTCCCAGGAGAGTATGGTTTTGAAGGGCGAAGCCATTGTAATGAAAAACCAACTGCGCGACATAGGTCTCGATGCTACGCTGACGGTCATCCTTGCCGTAAAGAGACATCATATACGATTCTTCCCGGCCGAGCGCAACGATAGTAACGCTAAGCTAGGCAACGTTCTGCCTGGACCGGTGGTAAAGAGCGGCCCTAGCGCTACATTCGTAGTAGAATATAATATTTATATAG
>JAOTJB010310037.1:0-16174 GCA_027123815.1 Erythroxylum minutifolium | reverse complement strand
TAAAGAAGGAAGTGGTGAAACTTCTAGATGCAGGAATAATTTACCCCATTTCAGATAGTGAGTGGGTGAGTCCAGTACAGTGTTTATCAAAGAAGGATATCATGATAGTGATAGAAAATGAAGAAGGGAAAAAGATTACCGCTAGGACTGTCACAGGGTGGCGAGTGTTCATTGACTATAGAAAGTTAAATTTGGCCACTAAGAAGGATCATTTCCCTTTACCTTTTGTGGACTAAATAATTGAAAGAGTGGCTGGTCATTCTTTTTATTGCTTTCTGGATAGATATTCAGGGTACAATTAAATATGCATATATCCTGAAGATCAAGAGAAGACCGCTTTTACATGTCCATACAGAACCTTTGCATATCGAAGGATGCCTTTTGATTTATGTAATGTACTTGCTACATTTCAAAGGTGTATGATGGTCATATTTACAGACATGAATGAAAACTTTATGGAGTTATTTATGGATGATTTTTCTATTTTTGGAGAGTCTTTTGATCATTGCCTGCTGAACTTAGATAAAGTGCTCTAAAGATGTTAGGAGTCACATTTAGTTTTAAATTAGGAAAAATGTCATTTTATAGTCCAAGAGGGAATCATATTAGGCTATAAGATTTCATATAAAGCGATTGAAGTGGATCGAGCTAAGACAGAAGTAATTGAAAAGTTACCTCCTCCCTCCAACATCAAAGATGTCCAAGCTTTTCTTGGTCATGCAGGATTCTACCGACGGTTCATTAAAGATTTTTCTCTCATTGCAAAACCTCTTATTCATCTATTGGTAAAAGATGTACCTTTTGTTTTTGAAGATGACTGTTTGAATGCTTTTAACAGGTTGAAGAAAGCACTCATAACAGCACCAATTTTGACATCGTCGAATTGGTCTCTTCCATTTGAGATTATGTGTGACGTAATTAACCATACAGTTGGGTATGTACTAGGTCAGCAGAAGGAGAAGAGTTTGCATGCTATCTATTACGCAGGCAAGATGTTGACAGGAGCACAATTGAATTATACAACTACTGAAAAGGAACTGCTTACGATGGTATTTTCTTGTGGAAATTTTCATTCTTATTTATTAGGTTCACAAGTTATTGTGTTTACAGACCATGCAGCATTGCGTTACCTTTTCACTAATAAGGATGTCAAGTCTAGGCTTATTCGATGGGTACTCCTACTCCAAGAGTTCAATATTGAAGTCAAAGATAAGAAAGGAGCAGAAAATGTCGTAACAGATCACTTATCAAGGCTTGAAGTCAAACATCATAAAGAAGAAGAGGAAATTAAGGAAAGCTTTCCTGACGAGACTTTGATGATGGTAGATAAACCTTTGCTTCCCTGGTTTGTAGATATTGCAAATTACCTTTCAAGTGGTATTCTTCCATCCAATTTATCATATCAACAAAGGAAGCATTTCTTATTTCTGTGTGCTCATTATATTTGGGATGAACCTATACTCTATAAGAATGTGCTGATAGTTTAATTTGCAGGGGTGTTCCTGAAGATAAGATGCCTAAGATCTTAACTCAATGTCATAGGTCACCGTATACAGGGCATTATGGAGCTAACAAGTTTGTTGTATGAATTTTGGAGTGTGGATTCTATTGGCCAACTCGATTTAAGGATGCTCAAGATTTTATGCTCAAATGCGATAGATGTCAACAAGTTGGCAACATATCAAAATGAGAAGAACTGCCACTTTCGAATATAATGGAGGTGGAGATATTTGATGTATAAGGTCTGGACTTCATAGGACCATTCCCACCATCTGAAGGCAATACCTATATCTTGGTTGCAGTTGATTATATTTCTAGATGGCTCGAAGCGGCCACTACTCTAACAATAGCAAGGTGGTTCATAAGTTCATTAAGAAGATTTTTACTAGATTTGGGGTACGTAAAGCAATCATAAATGATGGGGAAGTCACTTTAACAATAAACCATTTCAGAACCTTCTGAGAAGATACGTCTTTTATCATAGAGTGGCTATCCTATACCATCCCCAAACTAGTGGTCAAGTGGAGGTAATGAGTAGAGAGTTGAAAAAGATTTTGAAGAAGACAGTGAACATTTCAAGAAAAGATTGGTCAATGAAACTAGACGATACACTGTGGCCTTACAAAACAGCTTTCAAGACCCCATAGGCACAACACCATATCAGCTTGTGTATGTCAAGGCATGTCATTTACCATTAGAATTGGAGCATAGGGCATATTGGGCAATCAAGAAATTGAACATGGATTGGAAGCTAGCAAGAGAAAAGCAGTTGTTACACATCGACGAGTTGGCAGAGCTGAGGTATGATGCTTATGGAAATGCTAAGCTATATAAAGAAAGAGCTAAGAAGTGGCATGATGGCCATATCAAGAAGAAGGAATTTAAGAGTAGGGATTTATTACTTTTGTTTAACTCAAGACTTTGACTATTTCCCGAAAACTCAAGTCAAGATGGAGTGGGCCTTTTAAAATTCTTCAAGTGTTTACTCATGGAGTTGTGGAACTGGAAAATGATAATGGGGAAACATTCAAGGTCAATGGGCACTGTTGTAAACCATATTATGGAGGGACATATCCACAAGAAAGAGAAGTTATCTCTTTCCTATCTTCCACTTTTTCATGAGTATATGTTCAATGGTCGAGCTAATCACCTTAACTTAGCATGTTTAATCTATTGTGTTGTTTTTGTTTAGTTTTTGTTTAAGTTCTTTGGTTTGATTATTTCTAAATTAAGATTGATTGATGTTCATGTTGATTTTGTTTGGATTTTAATTTGTTTTCTTTTCAAATTTCTTGTTGATGATATTATCTTGAAGTGTTTGTAGGTTTTGGGATCATGGAGAATTCATTTAAGCTTGGAAGATGGTTTGGAATTGTGAGGATTACCAATTCCTATGTTCGTGAGAATTGAAGTGATTCCACGACCGTGGGAGATCTCGCTAGAAAGTTTTTAGAGAGAAACCCAAGTCTATGGGAATTGTGGTGATTCCCACGAATGTAGGATTCCTCTCTAGAAAGTTTCTAAAGAGGAATCCCACGCAATTCCTATGAGCGTGGGAATCCCACACTGGAGGGAAACTTAAGTTTCCGTCCCATTTTTTTCTCTCACCCTATCTTCAAATTTTCATACTCTCTCTATCCTACCCACGAATTTATCTCCTCTCACTCTCTAAAACTATTCAATCCCCTTTTAAATTCTTGGTATTTTCTTTAATTTTCTTCAATTCTTTTATTATTCTTACATTCTTTTCATTTTTTCATGCATTAATCTTTCCAAACAACAAAGATTTAGGTCAGTTTTTTATTCTCTCTCTCTAAAGCTCAAATTGCACTTTCTCTCTCTTATTCTTGCAAGTTTTTCTATAATAATGGCACCGAAGAAGCTGATGGCTCGAAAATCAGGTGACAAGTGCACCATTAAGTTTCTGGTGAGGGAAAAAGTGATTTGGCGGCAACTTACCAATCTCCCTTCTCTATTTACTCAAAAGACAAAGGTACGTGCTTCCGTGATTTTAAGAATAAATGAATAATCACTCCTAGATATTTCGATTTTGAATTGTTAGAGAACATAGGAGTGAGAACAAAGATTGAGCAACTAGCTGACAACATAGGGTGGAAAAGGTTCATTCGATGTGACATGCATATTCACCCTATGATGACAGTTGAATTTTTCACTAACGTCCATTACACACCAAAAATGGATGCCTTTTGGTTTAGATTATTTGGTGTTGTTTACAAACTGGATTATAATGTCATGCGTCATCTTTTCGATTTTGAAAACAAAAAAGTTTTAGATGATCATACTGATTTTGATGTGGATGCCTATTTGAAAATTTTAACGGGAGAAGATAGTTTTGATTCACACAACACACCGAATGCTTTAATACTTAGTGTCGAACATTTTTTTTTGCATAAATTCATGTGTTTAACTGTATTCAATAAAATCGAAAGTAGTAAATGTTCGACTAAAGAACTTTTCTTCTTATGGTGTATGGATCAGAAGGTTAGAGTCAACACATCCTTTAGAATTTTTAGATCAATCGTTAGTGTTGTCAATAAAAAGAGTTCATACTTTAGAATGGGGAATATTGTTAGTAATTTAGCTCTTTTTTATAACCATAATTTGGAAGAGGTGCGTACAATTCCACATAATATGTTTGACATATCATTTTGAGGCATCTTGAGATTATGGAGGTTTATTCTATGGAACTCCGTAATCGTCAGATGCGTGCTGTAGTAAAGCAAGAAAAGCATCAGTACAGCCATATCCTGACGTTCCACATCTCGAGCATCTCAGGATCCAGAGGACGAAGCAGCAGTAGCAGAACCAAGCGCATTAGCAGAGGTTGACCAACTCCAACAAACCCTTAAACAAATAGTCGCCAACCAACAACAGATGACATCTAAATTAAATGAGCTCAGTACGCAAATGTGGACAGTACATAAGGAGCAGTGTACTTTGAAGAAAAGGTTCCTTAACTTCTATTGGAGGAACAATTTTGAACCCCTACACCATCACCGTCACCACATCATCGGAACAAGTTTTTATTATCCTTTAAACTTTTTAATTTTGTTGTTTCTTAGGTGTGAGTGCATTTCATTTCATGTGCATTTGGTTTCATATTATTTGATTGTGTGCTATGTATTTTGTTTAGTTCTAATTTCTTTAATTTTGGTTTGACTTCAATATCTTCTGTTTGGGTTAATATCATTCGTTTGTTTCAATTTCTTTTGTTTGTGTTGTTTTCATTTTTATTTGGTTTAATGTGATTTTCACTCATTTAAGGGTTAACTTGTCGCATTGAGGACAATGTGATCTTTAAGTGTGGGGAGGTGACATCAACTTTCTTAATTACATTTTTTAAAATTGTGTTGAATAGGATGCATGTTTAGGTATACTGTATGTGCTTTGTGTCAACAATGGAACCACATTTAAGTCACTATGATAAATATTTCCATGAGATTATGTTATGTTAGTTGGAATTAGATTGAATGCATGCTTGAACTCAGATTAGGCTACTTAAGCAGAAAGTGAACCATAAAGGGTGATAAAAAGTAGTTGGTTCCATAAGCTTAGTCACAAATCGACATTCGAACAATGAGATAGTGTAGAGATGTATAATGAGTTTTCATTTTAGCTAAAGTGAGGTTTGATCCATATGACTCCATTTAGAGTCATTTCATTTCCTTGTTGAGTGCACTTCCATAGGTTACTACCTTCAGAACTTGTCTTAAATCGATTTGAGTCTACTAGATGCATGCTTAATAGAGATGATCGAGGCCCTTTTTCTTGCTTTAACCCATGGCTTAAATAACCTACCTTTGCATAATCTCTTACTACCCCTATTGAGCCTTAACCTTTTGTTTCTTGAAAACACCCAAAATTTTAACACTTTAAGCACCATTATCCTACCCTTTCACAAGCTTAGTAAAGTATTTAGTAAATATTAGTTAGGATTGTGTGAAATTTTTACGAAGACAAGTTGAGTATATTTCTACTTATGGACTACATTGTATATAGTTCTAGTTTTGATTCATAGTTCTTCCATGTATGAAGAAAAAGAAAGAAAAAGGAAAAAACTATGAAAAAAGAAAAGAAAAGAAAAAGGAAGAACAAGTGAATAGCATCATTAAGTGTAGAATATTAGTTATATTTGTATGTCTCGTAGTTATGTTTTCTTATCCAGTTTTTTCTGTTTTGTACTTTACTTATGATTGTGCTTAACCCTCTTTCCCCCCTCTTGACCCACCTTAACCCTTACCACATTACAATCCTAAACAAGTCCCTTTGATCTATTTATGCATGCAATCATTATAAAAGAGAATTGGTGTATTAGCAAGCCTATGGTAGTGTAGTTTCCTATAGGAAGTTTGAGCGAAGCACTAACCATTAAACACTTGAGCGAAATGAGTGAAAGCTGTGAGGAAGATTCATTTGTGCATCTTTACTTATCTTTGAGTGATTGTGCCAATTGTGAGTTTGCTTGTGTACACCAATGAAAAAGTTAGTCATGATATGTGCATTAACTTGATATTTGAGTTCTTGAATTTGAGGGATTGTATGCTTTGATTTTTGTGAAAATGAAGTGGTAGAATTGATTAGTTGTATTTATTTTGCTTAAAGATAACCAAAGATTCAGGTGTGGGGACATTGATAGGTATGCATTAGGATATGTTTTTATAAGTAATTAGCATTTGTTTTCTAATATAATTGTTGTTTATTGTTCTAGTTTAGGATTCATTTTTTTTATTTTTTTCATTAAGTTTGATTTCCATTGTTGTTCTTGTGTGTTTGATGCTAATTGAGGGTAAGAATTTACTATTATAGTGTATGAAAGAAGAGGGAGCAACTTGGAGGTTAAACAAAAGATCAAAGAAGAGAAGGTAAGGAGAGTGCATCTATGCCAAATCCCCATGTTTGTGGGAACCATGAAAATTCCCACAGATGTGGGAATTATAGAAAAAATGAGAAGTGCATCTATGTGTAATTTCCATGTTCATGGGAATCATACAAATTCCTACGAACATGGGAATTGTAATCCGAAGCAATCTGCGAGGCTTCATTAAACCTAGAGTTTTTGGACTATAAAAACATCATTAAACATCCATCTTCAAGGGAGACACACCCACCTGTAGAAACACTATTCTTGAGTGAAGAATACATGTTTGGAGCATTGATGAAGGATTGAAGACAAGGATCATCATCAAGATTGGGCAAAATAGCACATCAACACCAAAATTCTAGATTTTGACAAAGAAGAGAAGGAGTCTTTCTATTCAATTTTTTGTCATTTAAACCTCTTTTATTCTTTGTAAAAATGGTTTATTTGATTGTTGATAATGTTATGGAGACCATGTTAGGCCGAATTCATTTTAGGGATTGTTTTTAAATTATTTTGTTAGAACAGCTATTTTATTTAATTGAATACAATTGTCTTTTTTTATTGTTGTTCTTAATTGTCAGCTTGCAACAAATCGAGAGAATGAGTGAGATGAAATTCGTGTAGGATTGTACAACAAGAGTTGGCGACCTATATACTAGCAATTATCATGTTAATTGAATATTTAGAAGGGAGATCTCGATTAGTCAATTGATCACCTATAGGATAGTTTAATAACTAGTTGAATATATAAAGTCATTAGGTAGGTTGAGATCATGCAATCGATTCCCGTTAATTCGATTAGGGAAAAATAGTTACACCTTGAGAGAGGGAAATTAGTACATTCAGAAATCTAGGGTAAGATATAATTCAATCAATAAAATAGGAGGGAGACAAAATAAGGAAAAAGTAATCTCTATCACTTAGATTCTTGAATTTAGATTTTCTGCAATTACCGTATTGTTTATTGTTTACATTAATCTTTTAATTTTAATTTAATTTTCCAGATTATTTTCATTTATCAATTTCGTTTCTTAAAAAAATTTGTCTAAATTAAGTGGTGTCTACGCTTCAATCCTTGTGGGATCGATATCTGTTCTTTTTAACTACAAGTCACAACCCGTTCACTTACGATTTTTTAGCGTAAAATAAGTAGATCGGTTTTACCATCAAAAATTAGGAAGATGTTAGAATTCATCATAGGCACTAACACACACATGTTGATATCGATATACCACAATATGGCCATGTTTCATGCAAATAAGTGGCTTTAGTGTTCTAAAGAGTTACATAGTCATCAACAAGCTCATATTGATGCTAGTGTTCTTATTTTGAGCACGTGTTCATTCTAGACTTGAGAGTTTTGTGATTTGTAATTAATATGACTATGTTAATGTCTATGTAGCACCCAAAACCCTATTTTTTGAACTAAAAAAGCAAAATTAGGAGGAAAAGCAAGGTGGTGCTCGGGAAACGTAAATTGATGACCTAAGATGATAGAAAAAATAAAGAACAAACAAAGAAACACATTCAGAGTAGACTTTCATGATCCAGAGTGGATTTCTTAAAGATTAAAAGGGTTTTCATTATGTTTATTTTAATTTTTTGGTTTTCCTTTAGTTTTGATGTTATGTCTTCTATGACTATGAACTAAGCCTTTATTGGTACTTAGATTAGATAAACCTTATGATAGAACTTATAGTGATTTCACTTTAATTTAATTCATTCTTTAGTTTTATTAATATTCAATTATGTTTTCTTAATTATTTTTGAATTGATATTGCTAGCATACTGATTCATATATGATTTAATGTAATTGATTTTGAGAAATCCTTTGTATGAATATATTTATCATAACTAAAAGGAGTTGCATGCAAAATTAGAGTTAGGTCGGTATAAATCTTTCGGACTAGGGTCAAACCAAATAGTGAAAGTCAGAAATTAATTAATGTAATTAGAGATTTCGATTAATCAACTTAGGATTAGGTGCTAATAGTCTTAAGAAAGGTATTAAAATAATTGAGGAATTTCTATAGTTTAATAAAATATAGATTAAATTGATTAGTGGAATTATGATTATATGAAAAGTCCTAGGGGTATTCATATTTCAGGTATCACTGTCTTCTTTTAGATAGAAATTGAAATAATTTTATTATAAAAAAGAAAGCATAAACTTGCAAAATTAAATGTGCTAGACTAAGCTAGCTACATATAAGATGGATAATCCAAAAGCATCTATAAAGTTACCATATTATGAAATACAAAACCTGAAAAAAAAAATCCAAAAGCAATGTACTAGTGAATTGCTAGTTCAATTCCTAGGTATTTCAACTTAAATGGATAGTTTTACATCCTTAAAATGAAAAAAAATCATCTCCTTAATAAAGTGTATAATGTTTACCTTGAACTGTTGTGAACTTATATACTTTTGCCTATATCTCCTAAAATTTCTTTCCCTCCATACTTCACATATCTAGGCACAAAAGCCAAGCATTAATAGAAGAGTCTTCTAATTAGGGAAGATAGCTTTGAAAACTAATGGAATTAAGTTATCCCATTCAATTCCTGTATATGCAAAGTTGAATGGGTTTTAGATGCATATCCAGGAGTCCAGGATATAAGGGCATTTAAAAAATAAATGGTTTTTGCTTTCATTTTACTATTTATAGAGGCAATAAATATGATTTAGATATGTCTTGATTTTATCTAATGTGTTCAATATGTTCTTCAATGTCAGCCAAGCAATGAAAGATATTTTAGGGACATATTTCTTAAACAATACCAGTTTATGCCAAATGAACTTGAGTCCTTCTTCATGAAGATACCATAGTATATTGTTTTTATTGTAGATCATTGAAAAGCTTCTGGTCCACACAATCTTGTCATTCTTATCTTAGTTTAGTTTGTAGGCTAGGATTACTTTGTTGGTTCTACTAAATCCTTTAAACTTAAGGGACCATTCATTGTTGTTGATTAATTCATAAAATTTTGCTTCATGTTTCATTACCTACTAGAGTTGATAAATACTAGGTATAACGAATAAAAGGCCTTATGTACACCAATTGTCAAACCAAAAACTAATATGCTTCCTAATACTAACATGGGATTTTCCAAGCAAATTTTGGGTCTAATTTTGTGTATTTTAGTATGTTTCTAAGATAAGGACTGACTTGTTTTAATCTCCAAAAAGTTTCCAATTTTAAGATGTAAGAATGCATCTACATTAACCTCAAGCTCACTTTATTTTTTAGCAGCTTAAAAACCCTTTTCCTTTGAATATTTTGTTGGTTACTTAAAGTGATCTAATTCTAAGAACCCTTTAATTTAGTGGTTTGCATAATTAATTCCAAGCCACCTTAGCCCTTAAATTTATGTGAAGATCCCTATGCCATAAAAAATTTCTCATAATTCTCTTTATATCTTTGATTAATTATTGTGGGATAATCAAATGGTTTAACCAGTATTTTTGAATATTAGATAACACAATTTTTATCAATTGAAGTTTACCTACAAAAAATAGGCTTCTATTACATTAATTTCCTATTCTCCTTTTAAATTTGTTAAAAAACTTACTACAATTCCTATATATAGGCCCGACATTAGTGACAGGTACTCCTAGTTAAGTGATATATGGTTGTAGCATTTTGAATCTAGTTCCTTAAACAATCCTTTTTGAGCATAACATATTTCAATAATATGATGAATCTTTTTTATGCATTTATCTCAATGCCTGAAAGTTTAGAAAATTGCTTAATGGATTTAAGTAAAGTATTGATAGAATCAATATTAACCTTGCAGAACTTAAGGAGGTCATATGCAAATGTAAGTCTGAAAAGCTTCAATTTGGAACATTTTTTGTGGAATTTGAAACTGAAAAGTTCCTAATGCTACGAGAAAAGATTTTAAGTAAAACTTCCATACAAATTCTTTATCCCCTTTCCTAACTCCTTTTCCTTCTTTAGACTAATATATGTATTCACCATTCACAAGTACACTGTAGGAGGTTATTGTAACACACTAGATCACCCAGGAGATGAAAAAAAATCAAGAAATCTAAAAAAATTGAGTGAAAAATATAAGACACATCCCATCTAATTGAATCAAAAGTTTTTCTAAAGTCAACTTTGGGTAGACAAGATTAACCTGTACCCCTTCTTAGCTACCCTTAAAGAAATTCTTGAGTTAAAAGAACATTATCCCTATTGGACTTGCCTTTAATGAATGTTCTTTATGCTTTGCTAGTGATAGTATCTATTATAAATTCAACCCTTATGCTAGAATGATGGAGATGATCTTATAGATAGTTTCATTCAATTAATTTGAATTAGGGAATTTACGAATAAGAAAAATATGTGTTTGGTTAGGTTCCCTCAATAGGATCTCATTATTGAAGAATTCAGTCACTATTTTTTAAATAAAATCCCTTGTCTGTTGCCAAGTTTTCTTTCAAAAAATAAACATTTAGGCCATCAAGACTAGGTGCTTTGTTAGGATTTGAATTATATAAGGACACATTCAGGGATGATAGGAATAATGTGATTATTAGTAAAACATGATCTTTGGGGGGAGTAATGAATGGGTAAATATCCTGCACTGAAATTCCTGAAGTACTATTAGTTCCTAATAGGTTCGAGAAGTGATGAAAGAGAAGTTTCTTTAGTTCTTCTTAATCCCAGACCTTGTCCCCTTTTTCATTAATTAAGCACACAATTCTATTCATATTTTTTCTACTTTGAATTGATTTGAAGAGGAAAACATTACATCTATCCCATTGCTCTAACCACATGATTCTATTGTTTGGTTTGTGAATAAAGCATTGTATTTTTGTTGCTTTTAAATATTTTCCAGAGCTCTTATCTCTTCTCTTCTCAATTTCTCATTTAGTGGATAATGATATAGTTTATTCTATGCTTCGAGAAGCTTTTCTTTAATGTCAACTATATCTAAAGCTTTACTACTCTTTAGGTTTGAGTGGAACATTTTAAGCTTGCTCTTTACCACTATCTTCTTTGATTGTTTCTTAGTTTAATCTTTGTTCCAGTTAGTTAATTATGTTAATTTAATTTAATTTAATTTTATAATTTTAATTATGATGAATCATCATCACAATAATTTGTTAGACTAGATAATGGAAAGACCATAAGTACTAGTTTTTTTAGTTTTTGTAGTATCGACTTGTACTTGCCAGTGCTAGCAATAGTTATAGATGCTTGCAATTACAATAAAATCTCAATAAGCTTGATTTGAAACCTTAAATTCTTATTTGATATTATCAATTAATCAATCTTTATTTTGGTGATAATAGTTAGACCATATTTTTAATACGATTTTAAAAGCAATTTTTTTATTTTGAGAATTTTTATAGGATTTAGCACTTAATTTGGCCTATATTTTGTTTTAAGTAAAATATTTTGGGTTTTCTGAGAATAAAAATTATAGGGGACTATTGTGACAATAGTTATCATTTAATAGTCAAAATAGAGTAATTAGAGATAGAAAGAAGCAACTTTGGAAAGAAAGAAAGATATTTCCATCATAATAAGAGGAAGAACATCAAATTTTCAAAATCCATAATAAGAAGTTATTAGGTTAATTACCAAAAAAACCAAAACTTTTGTCAAATTTTCAATTATGGTCTGAACTTTGGAAAGCAGGAATAAAATGCCCAAACTTTCAATTTTTTTCAATTCTAACCCGAACTTTAAAAAGTAACAATAAAATGCTCAAACTTTCAATTTTTTCAATTCTAACCCAACGTTAATGTTTCTGTTAAGTTTACTGACGTGACTTGCAACGTGTTTGAGAAACCTTAACTATTAATATACAAAACCCAAAATTAAAACAACAAATGAAGATTAATGAAATGGCATTGTTTAATCACATAATTAAAATGACGTTGTTGTTTAAAAATGTCTTAAATCAAATTACATATCCTCGATGACCTTATGCTTTGATTTTAGTTTTCCCTTCATTTTCAGTTTGTTCTCTTGACGCACTCACCCTTCGGTTTTTAAATTACACAGCCCTGATGCCCTCATACTAAGGGAAGTAGGAGAACGAACTAAAAATGAAGAGCTTACTGGTACATTATCCTATAATACAAGAGTAGACTGGGACGTCAGAAGAAAAACAGAAAAGAAAAGGCTAAGGGTTGAGGAGGACAATAAATAATGTTGGGCTAGAATTGAAGAAAGTTGAAAGTTTTAGCATTTTACTGCCACCTTTTGAAGTTTAGGCTAGAATTGAAAAAATTGAAAGTTTGGGCATTTTATTGCTACTTTTTAAAGTTCAGGCTATAATTGAAAAATTGACGAAAGTTTGGGCTTTTTTTGGTAATTAACTCTAAATTATTTTATTTTATTTTCTTTCTAAATTATTATTTTTTTGTTTATCTTAGTATGAACTAAATTAAGATACATCTAGAAAGGATGAATTCTATAACTATTTTTCAGATTTATTCTTTGATTTAATGAAAGATCGAAATTGTCTTGTGAATTATTAACAATTACTTCTTATATCTGAATTGAAATTGCTATCATTTTAATTCAATTTTAGATTTCATTACATAAGGATTGAGAAATCAAATGTATAAATTGATCTTAGCATTAATAATAAGAGTTATATAGAATATTAGTGATATGATCACATATTTTAGGTTAGAGTCACATCAAACAAAAAAATTCATAGAACACGTTAATGCCTTCTCAAAGTTTTGATTAAAAAGAGTTTTTAACCAATGAACTCAAGGATATGAATAGATTGATTTTATCATGAATAATAAAATTTGTATGGAATCTTAGTGATACACGTAAACTTTTTAGATTAAAGTCACATCTAATAAAGAAATTTATAGAACAAGTGATTGTGTTTTTAAGGTTTTAATTATAAAGAGTTTTTAACCAATTAACTTAAGAATATGATTGTATTCCTAGAGAAAGAATATGGTTGTAACTTTACAATTTCTATCACTCTAACAATCTAAGGTTAATAAGTTAATCAATTTAAATTTAAGCATATAAAGGTTCTAAGGGGGTTTTACACCTAGATGTTGTTTATCAATTAATTGCTTCATTCTTATTTATTGCTTTAGTCTATTACTTTAAATTAGTAATTTCAATTAGTTCATCCCCTCGTTTAAATGAATCATTAATTTTGTTATGTTATATAGTAGAAATATAATTATAATTTGTACTCGTAGTCCTAGTAGGAATTATACACGTACTCAATAGAGTATACTATAAGAGTGATAGAAGCAATTGCCTAGTTGATCTTTAGAATTATTTATATTGTGAACAATAAGTTTTTGAAACTATAATCAAAGTGTATGATAGTAAGAACGATTTTTATTTTTCTTAATCTAATCAACATTTTTTCCTTTATATATCTCAGAAATTTATTTTTTGATCTTTTATTTGTTTACTAAATTTCATAAGCTAATATCGCAGGCCAATAATTTTGAGAACAATTCCAATATGAATAATATGATTTAATAATTTGTACAATTTGATGGGTTATTAGATGAGGACTCAAATACATATATTGTTAATATTTTGGAGTTATATGATACTTTTAACATTAATGAAGCTTCAAAGGATGTTATTTGATTAAGCTTTTACAAAAAAGGATATAACTAAATCATGGTTCTTTGCCTCAGATCTATTAGCACCTGAATGGTCTTTTTGAAAATATTTTAGCTAGATATTTTCCTATAATATAAATAAAACAATTAGGAATGACATCTTTTATTTTCAACAATTAGAGAATGAGACATGTATGATATTTGATAGATATGGAACTATTTAATGAGAGAGTGACCATACCATAGATTCAATTTGGAAATATAAATGCTAAGATTTGAAAATATATCAAATTATCCGTCTAAGTAGTTGATTTTTGCATCTTTAGATGGGACCATCATCTTTAAAAATCTTAAGGAATTTTAAGAGCTAATTGAGAATATAGCTATAAATAACTATTAGTTAAGGAATTTGAGGCTAAAGCTAAAATCAGGTAGTGTTCGTGCTTTTGATGTGGTGACAATTACCGGCGCATCGTAATGGTAGTTAAAATAAAATAACTAGATTACTACTGTAGTAGTGGTGAGTCCAAGTTGATCCCAAAGGGAGTGTTCTGTTAGTTTATGAAATGAAATTAATTGATTTTTAGGTCGGGGCAGGGGGTTGGAAAATAAGAAAATAAAATAAAATAAACCTAATGAGAACAAATTAAAGAAAACATGCAAACATGTTAAAATTGGGGAATTTAGTAGGGATCTGGTTCTTTGGCTCAATCTTGGCCTACACCCTAATTAAGAATAATTCATTGATTTGTTTTTCTTTTATCTCTCTTAGCAATTATCGTTAGAAGATGAACAATAAGCTCTATTGATCTCGATTTTTCCTTAGATCCTAGTTAATTACGAAGCACTCGTTAATTAACCCTAGCTATGGGAAACCTAGAATAAGCTCTATAAGTTTATGCTAGACCTCATTTCTGAAGTCTAACTTTCATGCTCTCTCTGATACCATGAGATGCTGGACCCTGTTTCCGAAGCCCGGCGATCGCATTTGGATAACATACATTCATCAACCATACTTGCATTCAAAACTCCCCTTTCTATGCTCAGCTATGCCCTTCGAATAGTCGACTAATCTATTTATCCAACTGATAGGTCTGATTGTTAATATTTGACTTACAGCTAAATAGTCGACTTGTCCAATGCTCCATTTCAACCCGAATACCTCAAGGAATAGCGTTGGTGAGTCTATCATTTTACACATGTACCTACTTCGGGGCTATAGGCATAACTTTTTCTATAGGCATTCAATTTAGGGTTTCTTTAGATAGTTTGAAATAGGACTTCAATAGCTACAACTTTCATGAAGACCTCAAAGACCATTTGAATCTTCTAAAGGGTTGAAGATAAGGCAGAAGATAAATTGTGAATAAGAACACAGACAAAGTCTGTGAATAGTAACACAGAAGAAATCCATGAACAGTAACACAGACGAAGTTTGTGAACAGTAACACAGAAGAAGTCCGTGAACAGTAACACAGAAGAAGTTCATAAACAGTAACACAGACGAAGTTTGTGAACAGTAACACAGACGATATTCTTCAACTAATATAACTTCTTAACTCCTTCTTATAATCCTTGGCCTAAGATCTATCCTCTGTGTTCTATCGTCTTTAGTTGACTTTTATCTTCTGTGTTGACCACTTATCGTTTGTGGTCTATCCTCTGAGTGATGACATGTCCTCTGTGTTCTTACGTCATCACAGACGATACTTCTACTCTTTATTCATGCTTTCTTCTGTGTTCTGACGTTAGCACAGACGATACTTCTCCTTCTAAATTCCCCTTGCCTCTGTGTTGTGACATCATCATATATGATATTCTCCTTCTAAATTTTCCTTGCCTCTGTGTTGTGACGTCGTCACAGACGATATTCTCCTTCTAAATTTTCATTGCCTCTGTGTTGTGACATCATCACAGACGATATTCTTCCTCTGTATTTTTCCTTTGCATCTACCTTATTTAATGTAATCCATCAACCTTCTCAACTGCTCTCATTCATTCAACTCTTAGGTCAGAATCACCCAAACATAAACATCAATCGCTTCCTAAACCTCAAAATTATTTGATCAACACATGCAACGTGAAACTTAATAGTGATCATAATGATGCACAGAATCATACATATATTTCATTCATCCTCAAATGAATATTTGTTTTACAAGGCTTTAATAACCTTACAAGTCATAATACATCAGTACACTTAAACTAATAAAACT
>JAOTJB010309998.1:0-16180 GCA_027123815.1 Erythroxylum minutifolium | reverse complement strand
AGTTTATGTGTTTAAGTGTTTTTATGGGTTAGTATGAGTCTTTGAGCTTAATTGTTATATTTTTAAGGTACCTTGATTTGTTTGTTAGTATTTTAGGGTAAACGGTGAAGAACAGAGAAGTTGCGAAAAGTTTCGGACTAAAAACATAGGCCACGATCGTGGCACAACAAGCCACGATAGTGATAGAAAAGGACGAGCCAGGGCAGCCAAGCCACGATTGTGCACTTTAGGCATAGTCTTGACACAAAGCTTGGATCCAAGCCACGATGGTGCACTTTGGGTAACGATTGTGATAGAGAGGGTTAAGCGCTGGCCATGATCTTGACCTGCATCGGGCTGAAGCAAAAACTTAAGTTTTGCAAGATTTTTCAGACTGTTTTGACTCCGACTTAAACCTAAGGCATCCAAAGTATAAATAAATCATAAAGGGACAAAACCAGCAGCCTTGGAGAGTCTGAAAAGAGAGCATTAACGTCATCCACATTCTGAAAAAAACCTAGGGAGTTATCGAGAGATTGAGGAAGGAGACAAAGGAAGAGAGTCGCGGAGACAAAGCTTGATAAGACGTACTTCCTGGAACAGGTGGTTTCCCGCAGTCGCTACCTCCACAATTCCGATATTATTTCTATTTTTATTTCAATTTGAAATTGGGATGATTATTGAAATTAACTGTTGTCGAGTGTTGGTTTATGTCCAAACTCACCTTCGGGTTTTTAGTCCTTGAGATTAACAAAGTTTGGTTGATTACGTTTTTATTGATTTAATTGTGATTCAATATTTGTTCATAATAATTCGACAATAAACTGAGAGGGTAAGCTGAGTAAAAATAATCAAATTAGGCTAACAAGAGTTAGGTAATTTGATAGGTAGAGAATTGAATCAAACCAGTAGAATCGTGTAACGAGAGATCGAGCATAGGTTCCCGGTGGGTTATTAGACAATTTTAAAACTAATTTAGGCTTTAGTTCAATTATGAATCGAGAGATCACAATTTCATAATTTAAATTAGGGATTATCAATTAGGGTTAAGGATTATAACTCGAGAGAGAGTAATCTACCCTAGGACCGTCTAGACCCATTAATTTGATAATTGCATAATCAGTTAGATTTTTGTTAATTTTGAATTAAAAATCTCATTTCTTGCATTTGGTAATTTCTAGGTTGATTTTTGGATCGGATTATATGATTTATTACTTATTTAGATTTCTACAATTTAATTCTTAAAATTAATTGTTTGATTGATTTATTTTCTGCATTAGTTTAATTATTTTGAATTACTGTAGTTAGTATAACCTTAGATTTTAGGACTAGACTTCTCTCCTCATGAGATCGATACCTTAGGTACTACATGAATGAACCGTGCGCTTAAGGAAATTACAAAGGTTATAAATATTAAAACTTAGCGTACATAACCTTGCGATCACACACATATTAATACCTATTTTGTCAATCAAACTTTGTAAATAACCTAAGTATGTTTTCATGAAAAGCTAAGCTACTTACAAGTTTGGTAGGTTTTTTTTAGAAAACATTTTTTTAGATACTTTTTGCTGACATAGACCTAGTGCTTTTACACGGAGGTAAACATTGGTAAATAATGTTGATCTGGTTACTAAACTAAGTCATGTTTTTGATAAGTTGCTTAGTTGGAATGTCATTATAGCCTTTTGATGTGAAGGCACATATTTGAGATTCGTATCGATCCGGTTACTCGGCTACATCACATTCTCAACTGGCTACTCGCTCTATTCATAACCCGAAGGCTAGCGGAATAATTTTTTATTTAAAATTTACAAACTTTTTTTAATTAATGCCTACGTTGTTGCTTTAGCTACTCATTTTCATGAAAAATACTAGCAAAGCTACTTAGTCGAAAGACCTAAAATTATGAATGAATGTGACAACTTAAAGGGTGATAAACTAACACTGAATCCTAATCAACTTCATATTTTAGCCAAAGAACCCAGATTACTAATTTTGTGAGCTAATGACTCTTCATAAACTAATAGATTAAGTTTAAAATTAAATTGATTTCGTTCCATCTAAGCCATCGATACATTCACACAATTCACAATATACAACCTAAACACACTAACATAACAATATGCAAAATTCACACTAAAAAAAACACACAACCCTTCCCACACTTGAACAACACATTGTCTTAAATGTGAGAAGGGTAAATAAACACACTAGGGGAATTAAAACACAATATATGAAAACATAAGAAGAAAATACTAACAAAAGTTAAAAGGGAAGGGTTAGAACATGAAACCATCATGGTGACTGAGATGGTGATGTGTCAAAGGCGGAGACTAAATGTGCTTGATGACGAGTTGGCTTTCCTATCTTATAATTGATTTAGAGAGAGTAAGAGAATTAGTAGGGCAATGCATTCTGAATCATTGATATTTATTTATGGAAATGAAAAAATTTTAATTGCATAACAATTTAAATCTGCCCTAAACATGCTAATTTATGGTCATTAGCTTGACTTTATATCATTGGAAATTTAGTCGAGATTAATCACTAGTGGCTTACTTCCACCCTTTTCATTCAACATCAGTTTTGCAGCCTATAAGTAAACTACAAAGTACAAAATGATGAAAAGGACAAAATTGATAAAATTATGAAAACCAATTAAGCTTAATAATGTCTTTTTTCTGAGCGAACTGTTAACAAAATATGGAATAACAAAACTCCCTAAATCTTTCATGGAATCTAGTAGTTTGCCCGGTAAGAGGGTGAATTATTCTCTTCTTAGTTCTTCCTTATTCGCCCTCATCTCCGCTTCTTCTTTAGCTTCTTGAACAGAGACTTCTATAACTTCTCCAAACTTGATGTCTATTGTCAACTATTCTTCATCCTCTTATTCCTTCAAAGATTCGAGCACATCAATTTTTCTAAATAAGTTACCTGTCTCAAGATTCTTTAATACATCATTCATGCTAAATGCCACTTGATCATCACTAATTTGAATGATGAGATTCTCTTTATGGACATCTACCCCAGTTTTTTGATGTTCAAGCATGGTATACCAAGATTTAGGGCATAATAGGGATGGTTTTCATTCTTTTCTTTATCCTCTTTCTTCATCACTTAGTATTTTATAAGATGGGGTTTAGCTTGATTTCCCACTGGTTTTTCTTGCTCCTCCTATTTCTTAGCAGGATAGACTCATATTGCTCTCATTGATGTAATTCGATATTGCTCAGAGAGTCTTCCATACTTCTCTTACAAAATACACGGGAAAGCTGTCTCACTTGAATCTCCAGGTTGTGAATCGAAGAGGCATGATTTTCCATTACTTAATCAAATTAGTCTTCCATTCTTTTTTAGGTCTCTTCCATGTCTATTAGCTTATCCATGATTTTGTCCAATTTAAAATCCCAAGATTTAGACTCATCTTGCTGAAATCCTAATAATTCTTGATGTCCCATATGAGTACATACATTTTTAGACCAATAGAAATTTAGGTGCTTCTGCCACCTTGAAATGTACATGTTCATATTAGGATGATGATTCTCCTAACTAAATTGGGGCTCATTAAAATCCACAAAAGTCCTTTGCTCCTTATAATATATGTCCTTTATAATTGTTATTTTCATTTTTCTTGATATCTAATTTTATGGATTTTCCATCGCTGCCTTATGATGTCCAAATCAATGTGTTTTTGACTTTTCACCCAAACTTCCTACACTTTTTTTCCTTCTTATGATTGGGTACCACAATCACAAAAGGTAGTGAAACACCTTAGACTACAAAAATTAAACTAATTCTACACCTCCCTAGTAATGGCACCAAAAACTTGATCGTAACGTTTGAATCTTTAAAATTTATAAGCCCTCAAATACCACAAGCGCACTGGTCGTGATTTTAGTATAAGAGGTGTCGATTCCATAAGGAGGGGGACTAATTTAATCCTAAAATCTAAGGCCAAAAAGATATGAAACTCAAAATAAACAATGCAACGAAAAGTAATCACGAGAATGGTAAATCAAAAGTTAAACACGAAAGTGATAATAAGTGAGCAATATGCAATCACAATATAATCAACCTAAGGAATTTATCAATTTACTAGAAGGGGGATTTTACTTATTATTAATGCTAACCTAGTCGATTATGTGTCAATGGAGTGTTTATTCTAGACTATCCTAGGGTTGATTACTCTCTCTCGAGTTATAACCATTAAACCCTAAATTATAAACCCTAATTAGATTATAGAATTTGTAATCTCTCAATTCACAAATTATCCAAAGCCCTAGTTAGATCTGAAGCACTCTAATAAAATATTAGAACATCACACGAGATGTCTCTCCACAGAATTACTAATATGATTAGTCACAGTTTTTATTAAATCATCTAACTCTCATTAATTCGATTTAATTGTTTTTTGTTCAGTTCACCCTCTCAAATCATGACATTCATCTAATAAATACAATCGACTAAATTATCATTAAATCAACATAAAATCCTAAAGGAGAGTTTAGAATATCGTCAATATTTCAAATCCTATTATCATACTATCCATCTCAACTCCAAACATAAATAAAATCGAAATGAAAAGGAAATACAACTTGGAATAGACAATGGAAGGCAACGAAATAAAAAAACATCCTGATTTGGGATCCAAGTCGATTCAGCTTCGTCTTCCTCTTCTTCCTCACCCTTCTTCTTCTTTCTCCCTCTCGGTGTTCTTCCTTTAGGTTTCCAAGTGTAGCTACATGAAAAGCTCTCCCTTTTCTTCTCTTGTTGTTCTTTAAATAGTCTCTTATGTTTTAGGTAACCCTAAGGCTTTTCTAGGATCTGAAAGGTCTAAAAAGTCCCTCGAAAAAAAAAGTTCATAAGTCTTTACGCTTGTACCTGTCACAGGCCACAATTTTGGCTCACATTTGAGCCTTCTGTCACGATCGTGGCTTGCAAGCCATGATCGCGGGTCATTCCTGGATTTTCTGTCATGATTGTGGCCTAATAACCCACGATCGTGGGACATTGTTTCGACCTGAATGTCTCCAAAACTCCTTTGTTCTTCGACGTTGACCACCCTGAAATACTGGCAAAAACATCAAGGTACCTCAAAAACATAATATTTAAGGTCAAAAGCTTATACTAACCCTTAAAACCCTTAAAACATAAATCATTAACAAACTAACACAATTCTAACCTAAACATATACTAAATGATTGAATTAAGGGCTAAACACATATAAAACTATATCCTCAAATACGATGCAATTTACACTTATCAGCAGGTCAGTCCAGTTCAAACTCAGCACCATAACATCAAGAGGACTCAACCAGTGAAGAGTTGGAAGAGGAAGAGCCAACGAGATGGGAGAAGGTAATGGAAGCTATCTCAAATATTAACAAGGACATTTTGGAAATTGACAAGGTATTGAAGGAGATAGCTAGAGAATAAAGACGCTAAAGCCAAGACTTATAACGTATTAGTAGACATTTCAAATCTCAAGGTGTTCAACTACCACCTTCAACACTATCACTAACTTGATCACCATGACAGGCTTTATAATTTAACCTTTTTATTTTATTTTATTGTTGTTTTCTCATATTTCTAATGTTTTCTTATTTTTATTCCCACCTTATGTATTGTTTGTTTGGTCTTCTCACATTGAGGACAATGTGTTGTCCAAATATAGGGAGGGTTATGTGCATTATATGTTTTTATTTGAATGTGAATTTTGCATATCATATGTTAGTTTGTTTAGGATTGCATAGTGTGATTTGTATGAATGTGTCAATGGCTAGGACTTAACAGAATCGATTTAGCTTTAAACATAGTCTTTTAGGTTATGAAGATTTATTATCTTGTGAAATTAGTGTTCTAGGTTATTTCAGTTAAATATTCATGTTAATTAGGATACAATGTTGGTTTGTTCACTCTATAAATTTACCACATTAATTTATAATTTTTGGTTAACTGAATATGTAGCATTATTAGTACCTTTTCATGAGAAAAATTAGCTAAAGAAATGAGGTAGTTAATAAATAAAATAAATTATATATAAAAAAGTTTGTGTTTTGTTTAAAAAAGAACAATTCCATTGGCCCTTTTTGAAAAGAATCAGGTTATAAATAAAGCTAGTAGCTAGTTGAGAATGTGATGTAGCTGAGTAATTAGGGGACATTTATTACAAATGTTTGCCTTCGCATCAAAAGGCTATAATGACATTCTAACAAGTCACTTAATAAAAACATGGCCTACTTCAGTAACTGGGGACATTCATAAAAAATGTATGCCTTCGCATTAAAAGGCTAGGTTCATGTCAACTAAAAGAAACAAAAATAGTGCGCTAATTGATAAATCCTACTGATCTTAGTGAATAGCTCAAAATTTCATGAAAAGCTACTTAATTATAGTTATAATTTTAATTGACCAAATAATTATCAATGTGTGTATAAGTGATAAGAGTGAATGAGTTTGACATTAAGGTCTTGATTAGTATGTATATTTGATCCGAAGTACTTATACAAAGATTCACAATTTAATAGGTTAGAACAACTTGAGGATCATGTTTGTAGTTAAATTTATTCTGTAAAATTTAATGCCATTGACCCATTATTGTATATGTGTATGTTTCGTTGTTAATTATGTTTAGAGTTTTTGTTTTCGCTTCTTTTTTCTTTTCTTGAGGACAAGTGAAAGTTTAAGTGTGGGGATGTTGATAGTGGTAGGTTGCATAATGTTTTAATCGGTAGTTTAGTATGTGTTTAGTTGTTAAATTGAATGATTAATGCATGTTTAGGTTACGATTGTGTTAATTAGTTAGACATTTGAGTTTTAAGTGTTTTATGTGTTAGAGCATACTATTGAGCTTAAATTTTGTGTATTTAAGGTGCCTTGATGTGTTTGTTAGTGTTTTAGATCAAATATTGAAGAATGGAGGAGAATCGGAGGAAGCTCGGAGCAAGGCCCAGGGCACGATCATGATAGAAGGCTGATGGTCTGCCACGTTTGTGGCAGAAAGCAAACATTAAGTGCCATGATTATAGCACTGTGGTCCATAATCATGGCCTATGCAACTACAGACACAGATTAGCTTTGAAAACTTAACTTTATGGGGTTATTTCGAACTTTTTAGGCTTGAATAAAACCTAGATTTTACCCTAAATAGAAAAGACTATAGAGAGGGGGAAAATCCTAATTTTTCGAGCTCCATTTTCTACCACTTTGGGAAAACTCCAAAATGAAAGAAAAAGCAAAGAGAGAAGAGGAAAAAGAGAGAGGAGCGGGCTTCAGTTACTACTGCTTCCTAGAACCATCCTGGTCCCTTTCCAAGTGACATTTTCGTTCATCTTTGTTATTTATTTTCTTTAAATGTATATGATGGATGTGATGACGTTGATGAGTTTGGGGTTGATGATGATGTTCTAACT
This sequence comes from Erythroxylum minutifolium, assembly GCA_027123815.1. Classification (NCBI taxonomy): domain Eukaryota; kingdom Viridiplantae; phylum Streptophyta; class Magnoliopsida; order Malpighiales; family Erythroxylaceae; genus Erythroxylum; species Erythroxylum minutifolium. The sequence continues at coordinate 8,786 of JAOTJB010309998.1, read as the reverse complement.
TTATTTAGGGATTTTCAATTGATTTAATGTTAATCTAGTTATTTTTGTGTTAATCCATTGGGTGTTATGATTAATTGTTGTAACTTCATGATTTGAAAATAAATTGAGAGAGTAAACTGAATGTAAAATGATTGGGTTGGATTAATGAGAGTTAAGTGATTCAATAGACCATGTAAGTAATCAAATTAGTTATTATATGGAGAAAGATCTTGTGTGAGACCTAATTGTTTATTAGAGAGCTTAAGAATAGATTAGGGTTAGGCTGTTTGAAATTAAGAGATTATATGGTCGATAATCAACCTAATTAGAAATTATTATTTAGTGCTTGTGATTATAACTCGAGAGAGAGTAATCCTCCCTTCGATAATCTAAAATCGACACCTCATTAAGACATAAATGACTAGGTTAGCATTGATGATAGGAAAAATCTCCTCTGTCATAATTTGGTAATTCTTCTCGTGTCACTTTCCAATGTTAATTTGGAGTTGCTCAATTTGATTTATTTTGTGATAATTTTACAAATTAATTTTCTATCAATCCATATTCATGTGTTTACTTTTATTTTCAGTTTATATTTTCATTTTTTAACAATCCTTTAGGCCATAGAAAACTTATAATTAGATTAATTCACCAATTCTTTAAGGGATCGACACCTCACATACTAAAATTCACGACCTGTGCAGTTGTGATATTTTTGGGGCTTAAAAATTGTAAAACTTACCACTTAACAATATTAGTTTATAAAATTTAATAAATAAGGTTACAATAAACTTAAGAAAGTCGTTAAAATTGTTAACTCCTTCTCCACACTTAAATTGTACACTTTCCTTAATATACAAGTATAAGCATATAGAATAAGTGAGAAGGAGTTGGTACTTTTCCTGAGTAAGACAATTTTCTAATTTTGAGACTATCCTCAAATATGAGACTACATCATTGCAAAACATAAATGAAAAAAGGATAAAAAAATAAAAAATAAAAATAAAAATAAAGAAAATGAATATGAAAAATGAAAAATGAAAAATGAAAAATGAAAATATAAATAACATAAAATTTAAAGTAAAACTTATCATAATTTATGTGTGCCTTTTATGTAGCACTTTAACATCGTTAGCTCCATGTACCCTACACATTACCCTCATCTTAGGGCTATGATTAGTGGCTTGCTTCCAGCCATTTCTCCATATAGTAGTTTCGTAGCCTATAAGTAAGGCACCTATTGTAAGATAATCATAAGGACATAATTTATTAATTTAGCAAAACCAATTAACTATAGTAATATCCTTTTCAAAGATGAACTGTTAATAAAATTAGGGATAACAAAACTCCTTGAATAGTTAATTGGCTTAAGTAGTTTGTCTTGGGGGAAGTAGAAACCCTTTGTACTTAAGGTGACTACCAATGCCTCATCAGTAGTTTCCTTATTTAGTTCCTCTACCAGTACTTCCTTAAGCATCTTTGTCCATTCTTCTTTTTCATCTTCCTAGACAAAGGTTTCTGACTCATCTTCTTCAATTACCTCCTGGCACTTCTCTACTTCATCTTCTTAGATAGAGGCTTCTTCTTTATCTTCTTCCTATGTCTATTAGTACTCCTCTACAATAGAGCAGATACCTCCTCGTGTTCCTAAAATGCCCACTTCATCCATAAAGCCAACTTTTTTCTTTATTCTCTCTGCTTGTGTTAAGAAGCTCAATAGTAATATGTGTTATGCTTAAGATATTCAGGTGAAGAAAATTGTTCTTTGAATTTGCATTGGGTTGCTTTCATTTAGGAAAGGAGTTCTACTATTTTATCTGCAATACTTTCCTTTTATTCTGTTGGAAGTTTTTTTAACTCTTAAGGGTGATTATCATTTCATGTTCTTTAGGATATATTTCAAAAGTACTAGGTAAAATCCCTTATAGTTTATCAAATAATATCTTCTTCAACCGGTTAACCTGATTCACCATATTATGTATACGAGCCTCTATTCTCTAATGCCTCATGTTTGATTCTTAAATAAAATTGACCATCATATCTTCCAGAATTAGCTCATTAACTTAAGGTGATTGGTGCTATAAATGTTTAGTTAGAGCTTAGTCATTCTATCTATAAGTTTAAGAATTACTAAACTCTAAATCATAACTACTCTCATATGGTTCACATTAAGGTTGGTTGTACATGCTCAATCATTCCCATATATAAATCAGTGGCCGACATTCATAATTGTAATGGTTACTCCCAAAAATGTTGCAACACAGCATGGATATTAGTTGGACCTCTGAAAATATTTAAGGAAACCTCCTTCTCATATATAGTGATGTTGTATGTTGTGATGAGATATCATGGCTTCCATAAAAGTACTGTCTCCTACATCCATCCATGTAAGTTATAGCTATGACGTCAAATCTTAATATCCTAACAATAAGTCATAAACTCATAGTTAAAGTCGAGAAGTTCAAAAGCTAATTAAATGAATAAGTCAAAAATACAATAAAGTATAATAAAATAAAATAATACAAAAAATAATGGCTAGAGTAATAACATCCAAGTGTTCCTAATATTATTTTCCTTGATAACGACACCAAAAACTTGATTGACTAATTTTATTTCATCAATATTTGAATTAACTGCAAGTGCACGACATAGTTATAGCTGGCATAGTGATATATTCATAATTGATCATAATTTTACCTCATATTTGATGTGTTTTTGCTTGATATTTGATACTTTGGTTGTATATTTGGTACTTAATTCACTCCAAGTGTTTTTACAAGGTATAAATGCCTTCATGGACTTAAAGGGGAATAATTCTGACAAAAGCACAACATAAAATGAATATTTGATGCACGAAAATGATGCACAACTATGAATTAGACCAATAAGTCTCTTAGGCCCTGTAGTTTTGTGATTTGCATCAAACCATGCATCAACCGAAACCCTAGAATTCAATATATAAAAACATGAGTGGAGACTTAAGAAATAGCAAACCTAAGGAGGTGATTCTAGATGTGGAGGTCATTCTCAAGGGGCAATTTTGGTATAGAGAAGTGGAAAACATGAAGGATTCATTGAAAGATCCATCAGAATACACGATAACTGCTACATCACAAGAATACTTGATAGAAGACAACCAGGGAGATTTAAAATTATGATCCCATTATTTTCAATTTGTTGTTCTTTCTATTTATGTTTGATTTCATATTCGATAATGTGTAGCTAAACTTCTTGTTAGCGTTTAGGTTAGATAAATCCTATATTGATACTTTAATATGTTGTGATTCTTTTATTAATGCAATTAGGTTGACTGATATATTATGATTAGATTACATGTTTAATATATGTTCTAATAGACCCAAGAATATTATATCATATTTTCATTTCATACTTTGAGATTGAAAAATCCTATTGATGAATAGATCTACTAAAATTTGAAGGAGTTGATTACAACCCTAAAAATAGGATGATATAAATCTCTCAATTTAGGGTCAAACCTAATTGAGGGATTCACAAATCGGTAAAGTAAACCTATAAACTCTAACCTAACTAATTCGGTTGAAAACATTAGGATTAGTTTTTAGTAGACTCAAGCTCAACTATTAGCATACCGTAGGAATATCCACACTCTAACAAATTAATAAAACAAATGCATAATAAGAGATCAAGCTATTAAGATTTTAGGGGGATTCGAAGCCTAGACATTGATTTCTTATATTGATAAATTTCTAAGTACTTCCTTATTTCTTTGTTCTTAATTACTACCTATTTTATTTTACTTGCTTTAATTTTAGTTTCTTTTATTAAATCCAAAATCAATCCATAGGCTTGATAATAGGAAAAAGGTAATTAGTAGTACTCACTAGCTAATAGATGCATATTTGACTATATTTTTAAACTTATATTTGATGTATTTTATTTGATATTCTATACTTTTATTATATATTTGGTTCCTAATTTTCTCCAAGTATATGAAGATTATAATTGCCTTTATGATTTTTGGGATTTTTGGTTATGCACGGTCAGATGCATGACCCTGCATCAGCTTATACATCTTCTAAAACCCTAAATTTCATTATAAAAAGACATTTTCAAGGGCAGATGAAGGGAAGGAGATGAAAGGAGGGCTCTGAACCTCTCAGAGGCAACTCTAGGTGCGATCGTGAGCTAGAGGAATGGGAAATGCAAAGATTTTATCAATAGATCTATCAAAATAGAAGATCAAATATTTACATTACAAGAATACAAGATAAAAGACAATTAGGGAGATTTAGAATTATGATTTTGTTGTTTTCAATTAGTATTTTTGCTTATGCATCTTTAATTTCATATTCTCCAATGTGTAACTAAATATTCGTTAGTATTTATATTAAATGAAACACATTTTATTACCTTAATATATGTTGATTCTTTTATCAATGGAATTAGTTGATTGATTTGTTACGATTCAATTACATGTTATAGTTATATTCTAACAAACTCAAGAATATTAGATCATAATCTGATTTCATACGCAGAGATTGAGAAATCTTAGGTTTGAATAGATATACTATAATTGGAAGGATTTGATTACAACTCTAGAGATAGGATGACATAAAATTTTCATATTAGGGTAAACCTAATTGAGGGACTCGTAAATTGGTAATGCAATCTTGTAGACTTTAACCTAAATTCGGTTGGAAAACTTATGATTAGTTGTTAGTAGACTCAAGGTCAACTATTAACATATTATAGGAGTCTCCATGGTCCAATAAATCAATAAAACAATTGCATAATAAAAATCAATCTATTAAGGGTTCAGGACAATTCGAAACTTAGATACTAATTCTTATTATTAATAATTTCCTAGGTGTTTATCTAATTTTCTATCCAATTTCATTACCTATTTTATTTTACTTGATTTATTTTTATTTTCTTTATTAAAATCCAAAATCAATCAATATGCTAGATAATAGGAAAAAGGTAACTACTAGTACTCACTATCTTCATAGGATCGAGTCGTAATCGCTAATGCTACCTATAGCTACGCAGTAAAATCATCCATGAAGACCTTAACAATGTGCCCAACATACTTAGAGAAAATACTTACCATGCATCTTTGAAAGGTGGTTGGGGCACTGCAGAGTCCAAAAGGTATCCTTCTGTAAGCAAATGTACTAAATGGGTGTGTGAATATTGTTTTCTCTTGATCCTCCGGAGTTATCACCATTTGGTTATTGATAGGTGTGCATTAGGATATGTTTTTATAGGTAATTGGCCTGTGTTTTCTAGCATAATTGTTGATTATTATTCTAGTTTAAGATTCATTTTGTATTTTTCATTAAGTTTGATGTTCATTGTTGTTCTTGTGTGTTTGATGTTAATTGAGGACAAGAATTGACTATTTTTAGGTAGGAAGGAAGGAACAACTTAGATCGTGATTTAAAGATCAAAGAGGAGAAAAAATAAGGAGTGCATCTGTGACAAATTCCCACTTTCGTGGGAATCATGCAAATTCCCACATCACGTGGGAATTACAGAAGAAAATGAGAGATGTGTCTGTGATAAATTCCCATGCTCGTGGGAATCATGTCAATTCCCATGAGTGTGGGAATTACAATATGAGGCAATCTACGAGGCTTCATTAAACTTAAGGTTTTTGGACTATAAAAAGAGAATTAAGCCTCCGTCTTTAGAGGAGATGACACCTTCCTGTAGAAACATCATCCTTAAGTGAAGAAAACATGTTTGGAGCATTGAGGAAGGATTGAAGGCAAGGATCATCATCAAGATTGGGCAAAATATCATATCAACGCCAAAATTTCATATTTTGGAAAAGAAGAGAAAGAGTCTTTCTATTCAATTTTCTGTCATTTTAATCTCTTATATTCTTCGTAAAAATGGATTATTTGAATGTTGATGATGTTATAGAGACCATGTTAGGCTGATTTTATTTTAGGGATAGCTTTTGGAACTATTATGTTAAACTCCTATTTTATTCAATTGAATGCGATTGTCTTTATTGATTGTTGTTTTAATTTTCATCTTGTAAGAAATCGAGAGAGTGAGTGAGATGAGGTAGTGTAGAGGTGCATAATGAATTTTCATTTAAGCGAACGTGAGGATTGAGCCATATGAATCCATCTATAGTCGTGTCATTTCTTTATTGAGTGTTACTTCCTTAGGTTAGTACCTTAAAAACTTGCTTTGAATCGGTTTGAATCTACTAGATGCATGCCTAATAGAGATGATTTAACTCCTTTTTGTGTTAACCTTTAGCTTAAATGACCTATCCATTGATTATCCCTTGCTACCCTTATTGATCCATAACCTTTTGTTTCTTGAAAACACCCAAAATTTTAAAAATTTAAACGCCATTATCCTACCCTTTCATAAGCTTAGTAAAGTATTAACTAGTACATTAGATAGGATTATATTAAAATTTTTTTCGAGTTGAGTTGAGTTTATTTCTATCTATGGATTACAGTGTATATAGCTAATTTTGTATTCATAGTTCTTCCATTTATGGTGAAAAAAAGAAAAAAGAGTGCTGAAAAGAAAAGAAAATGAAAAAGAAAAAGAAAGGACAAGAAACAGGAAGAACAATCGAGTAGCATAAATGAGTGCATAGTACTACATTAGTTATGTTTGGCTGTTTTGAAGTTATGTTTGATTATCCCATTTTACCCATTCTTTTTTACTTTACTTATGCTTGTGCTTACCCTCTTTCCCTTCTTTTTACCCACCTTAACCCTTACCACAATACAACCTTAAACAAGCCCTTTTGATCTACTTATGCATGCAATCATTGTAGAGGAGAATTGGTGTATTAGCAAGCCTATGGTAGTGTAGTTTCCTATAGCAAGTTTGAGCGAAACATTAACCTATAAACACCTGAGAGAAGTGAGTGAAAATTGTGAGGAAAATTCATTCTGCACCTTTACTTATCTTTAAGTGATTTTGTCAATTATGAGCTTGCTTATGTACACCAATGAAAAATTAGTCATGATATGTGCATTAACTTGATATTTGTGTTGGCTTGAATTTGAGAGATTGTATGCTTTGATCTTTGTGAAAATGAAGTGGTAGAATTAATTGGTTGTGTTTATTTTGCTTGAGGAAAAATAAAGATTTATGTATGGGGACGATGATAGGTATGCATTAGGATATGTTTTTATAGGTAATTGGCATGTGTTTTCTTGTATAATTATTGATTATTGTACTAATTTAGGATTCATTTTGTATGTTTTCATTAAGTTTGATTTTCTTTGTGTGTTTGATGTTTATTGAGGGCAATAATTGACTATTTTTAGGTAGAAAGAAGGGAGGAGCAACTTAAAGGGTGAACTAAAGATTAAAGAGGAGAAGAAATGAGTGCATATGTGACAAATTCCCACGTTTGAGGGAATCATGCAAATTCCCACATTGCGTGGGAATTACAGAGGAATGAGAGATGCGTCGGTGAAAAATTTCCATACTCGTGGGAATTACAATCCGAGACAATCTGTGTGGCTTCATTAAACTTAGGATTTTTGGACTATAAAAAGAGAATTAAGCTTCCGTCTTTAGACGAGATGACACCTACCTGTAGAAACACCATCATTAAGTGGAAAACACATGTTTGGACCATTGAGGAAGGATTGAAGACAAAGATCACCATCAAGATTGGGAAAAATAGCATATCAACACCAAAATTCCAGATTTTGGCAAAGAAGAGAAATAGTCTTTCTATTCAATTTTCTATCATTTTAATCTCTTTTATTTTTTGTAAAAATGGATTATTTGAATTTTGATGATGTTATGAAGACCATGTTAGGATGATTTTATTTTAAGGATTGCTTTTGAAACTATTATGTTGAACTCTTATTTTATTGAATTGAATGCAATTATCTTTATTGATTGTTGTTTTTAATTGTCATCTTACAACAAATCGAGAGAGTGAGTGAGATGAAATTTGTGTAGGATTGCACAACAAGAGTTAACGACCTATAGACTAGCAATCATCACATTAATTGAATAATTAGAAGAGAGATCTTGATTAGTCAATTGATCACTTATGGGATAGTTTGATAATTAATTGATTCGGTAGAGTCATTGGGTAGGTTAAGAGATCGTCCAATTGATTTGATTAACTCAATTAGGGATAAATAGTTACACCTTGAGAGAGGGTAATTAGTATATTCAGAAATTTAGGGTGAGACATAATTCAATCGATAAAATAGAAGGGAGAGAAAATAGGGAAAAAGTAATCTCTAGTATTTAGATTCTTGAATTAAGATTTTCTACAATTTCGTTATTGTCCTTTGTATACATTAATCTTTTAATTTTCTAGATTATTTTCATTTCACAACTTAGTTCCTTAAACAAAGTTTTATCTAAATTAAGGGTATCTAGGCATCAATCCTTGTGGGATCGATATCCGCTCTCTTTACTACAAGTCACGACCCGTTCACTTGAGATTTTTTGAGCGTAAAACAAGTAGATAGGTTTTTCCATTAACAGTTATATCCTTAATACCTATAAAGAAAACAATAATGAGATTGTCCCGTAAGTCATTCAGGCATCTAATCGACGAGCGGGAGTGAAAAGCGATCCTTGTGTGTAGCAATATTTAACTTTTTATAATCGATGTGTACTTACCATCCATTTTGAATTCTTGTTAGGAAAAACTCATTATTCTCATTTTTCACCACTATAATCCTAGTTTTCTTTGGTACTACTTGAACTGGGCTGACCCACTTACTATCTGAAATTAGATAGATTATACCAAAATCATGCAACTTTATGATCTCCTTTTTTACTACTTCCATTGTAACACCCACATACCC
>JAOTJB010309952.1:0-16186 GCA_027123815.1 Erythroxylum minutifolium | reverse complement strand
TATAACTCGAGAGAGAGTAATCAACCCTAAGATTGTCTAGAACCAATAATATGGTAATTCATAATCAATTAGGTTAGAGTTAAGGATAGGTAAAAATTCTCTTTCTCTCATTTAGTAATTCTCTTAGGTTGATTTTTGAGTGTGTGTTGCAATTGTTGAGTTATCAATAATTTCGTGATTAATTCTTAAATTGTTTTGATTGATTGAATTAAATTCTTATTTTAGTTCATTATATTTGAATTTTTGTGATTTTTTGGCTTTAGATTTTAGGATTACATTATCCCTCCTCGTGGCATCAACACTTTAAGTAGTACGTGAACGAACCATGCGCTTGCGGATTAGAGGGATTTATTAAAACTTACACACATCAATAGATCGATCAATAAGGCATACAGTCTTCTCCTCCAAGAAGAATGTCAATGGTCCCTCTATGAAATTATAAAGACAATCATGTGATTGAAAACTGCCTTAAATTAAAAAACAAACAATAGCAATAACAAAATTCAAGGGGATATGGAAATGTTGGCAGTGGCAATTCTTTCTCAAGGAAACGAAGTTGGGGTCCTTTATAAATCGTAAATGCTCTTGCTTCACAGTTCCCTGGAATCGAAAGTGCTTCAAGTAGTAATTATACGCAAGCGCCAATGTCATTTACACCTGAACAGTGTGCGAAGCTCTTAATACTAATTTCTCTAAGTACATTTGAACACTCGTCAAATCTGGCAGTTAAATTTCTTACTTGTTTATCCATTTTCTCTAAACTGTGGGTGATTGATAGTGGTGCCACCAACCATATGGCCTTGAGCTTATCATCTTTAACATCTCCAAAACCCTTGAAATCACCCCATAAAGTTTCTCTTCCAAATGGGGACTACACATAGTGGAAAAACCAAATTAAATTCGTCATTAAATGTTAATGATGTTTTCTATATCCTAACCTTTCAACATAACCTTTTGTTTGTTAGTAAGTTGACCAAGACCCAAAATTGTGTTGTTAAATTTTACCCAGACAAATGTGTTATGCAAAACCTGTCAATAAAGATGGAGATTGGCTTGGGTAAGGAGCAAGGAGGCTTCTATGTTTTTTAGCCAGATATGGATCAAATAGTTGCATTCCCCACTTCAAATCCACCGTTCGACCTTTGGAATTAGTGGTTAAGCCATCCTTCAAGCTCCAAAATGTCCAGCTTATCAAAATTCACTCTCTGTATTACTATAAAAAATTGTCTATGTCATGTGTGCCCTATTGCTAAACAAACTAGACTTCCTTTTTCATTAAGTTTAATAAATACGTCAAATCTTTTTGAACTTGTTCATGTTAATATTTTGGGACCTTACAGTATTGAGTCTGATTATGGTTCCATTACTATCTCACTTCGGTTGATGACTTTTTATGTGCTACTTGGGTCTATCTAATGCGTCACAAATATGAGACACAAAGTCACATAAAGTCTTTTGTTTCCTTTGCTCAAAGATAACATAATAGTCTTGTCAAGCATATAAGATGTGATAAATGGCCTTGAGTTTCTCAATCAAGAACTTAAAGAATTCTTCTCCTATAAAGGAATTATCCATGAAACTAGTTGTCTCTACACACCACAACAAAATGGGGTTGTTGAAACGAAACACAGACATTTGCTTGAAGTTATGAGGGCCTTACGATTTCAGGCTCACTTACCACTTTAATTATGGGGCTTATGTGTCTTAACTACTACTTACCTCATCAATCGCACTCCTAGCCCGCTCTTACATAACCGATCTCAATCCATTGCTGGTGTCTTTGTTGGTTACCTATTGGGAAAAAGGTTATCGTATTTATGACATTGCAACAAATAAATTTTTCATAAGTCATGTTTGCTTCATTGAGACAAATTTTCTTTCCAAAGAGAACAAAACCCAAAAGTCACTACCGATAGAGTTCTGCCTTTGCTGTAGATGACTTAATCACGCAGATGCTAGACAAGCTAAACACTCAAATCCTCTGACTCACAAAATGAGTCACTTACTGCATCTCCTTAGGCTCAAATTGAACCTCTTGTTATCCCTCTTTGTCACTCAAATCCAGAAACAAAACGACCACGCTACTTGGATGCATATCACTATTCAAATGTTGCGGCCTCCACAGACGAGCTCAAGCCTACTCTATCTTCAGTGACATCTTCGTTAGGTACAAACTTTCCCTATCCCATTACTTATCATACAAAAAGTTTCCAGACTCACATAGTGCTTTTCTATCTTCTATTACATCTGTTCCAGAATTGAAAACTTTTTCCCAAGCTGTTAAATCACCCCAGTGGTGAGAAGCAATGGAGAAAGAAATCAAAGCACTTAAAGCTAATGTGATACAAGAAATCAAAGCATTTGAAGCTAATGATTCCTGGACTATTATTGCTCTCCCACCTAGTAAGAACCCTATGAGTGTATAAGATTAAGTACAAAGCTGACGGTTCGATCGAGAAGTACAAAGCAAGTCTTGTTGCTAAAGGCTACAAATAGAAAGAAGGAATGTCAGACTATCATAAAACATTTGCACCGTGGCAAAACTTGTTACCCTTCAGTGTGTTCTTGCCATTTCAGCTACTCACGGATGGGATATTCATTAGTTATATGTTAATAATTCTTTCTTACATGGAGATCTCCATAAAGAAGTTTACATGAAGATTCCACCTGACTTTTCACAACACAGGGGGAACTAAGTTAGCAAGTTGAATAAGTCGTTATATGGACTTAAACAAGTTGGACTTAACTGGTTCCAGAAATTCTCTAAAGCACTACTAGATGTGGGATTATCACAGTCACGATCAAATTATTCCTTGTTTTCTTACAACCAAGGTACTTCTCAAACATTCATTTTCGTTTATGTTGATGATGTTGTCTTTACTGGCAATGACAACATCATAATTCTAACACTAAAGTCGTATCTGGATGCTCAGTTTCATATCAAGGATTTAGGTCCGCTAAAGTATTTTTGGGCATTAAAGTGACTTGTTCTTCTAATGGGATATATTTATCACAAAAAAATATACGTTGGATATTCTCAATGACGCTGGTCTCTTAGGAGCAAGGGTAGCTGACACTCTAATGAAGCAACACCTTAAGTTGACCAACACTGATTGGGCCCTACATGATGATCCATCTATGTATTGACAGTTGATTGATCGACTGATTTATCTAACCATCACAAGGCCAAATATTGTGCATTCGGTCCATATTCTTAGCCAGTTTATGCATAACACCCGAAAGTCGCATCTTAATGTAGTTTTTCACTTACTTCGCTATCTAAAGGGGATACCTGGGCAAGGCGCTCTACTTTCATCACATTCTCTCCTTCATATCACATCTTATTGTGATTCAGATTGGGCTAGTTGTCTAATGTCGAGATACTTTGCCACTGGATTTTGCACCTTTCTTGACTCATCTCCTATATCTTGGAAAACCAAGAATCAAGCTGTTGTCTCTCGATTGTTTGGAGAAGTTGAATATAGGGCCATGGCAAGCATATCTTATGAGTTACAATGGCTTAAGTATTTGTTGCGAGATCTTAGTGTATCTCACAATCAACCAATGACGCTATTTTGAGACAACAAGGCTACTCTTCATATTGCAGTAAATCTGGTCTTTCATAAGCGGACGAAGCATATCAAAATAGATTGCCACTCCATTGGCGATAGGATTCGAGCAAGATTGCTTAGCACAGGTTTTGTTCCTTAAAAATAACAGTTGGTAAACATTTTTATTAAGTCACTTGGCAAGATACTTTCTATTTAATTCTTTTCAAGTTGGGCGTTAGGAACCTCCACGTTCCAACTCGAGGGAGAGTGATAAAATCTATGTCATTATTGCAAGATTGTGGAAGTAATAGGATCAAGAAGAAATGTATCTTCCGCATATTTTGTATATAGCTGATCACGAAAATTGTAGTTGTAACTTTCCTATTTTTTGCCGTTGACGTTTGTTATAAACATGAATATATAGTGATCATGAAAGTAATGCAAAACACGTTCCTAGCCCGCAAATCCTTTCTCTTATCAGTTGGTACCATTAGATAGGATGCTGATAGGCAATGTTTTCTGTAATCAAACTTTGGGATCTCAACGGACATAGGATTGTTATAGCTTTACGGAAATAAGAAACCAAAGGGGGAATCAATCTACAGTGTTTATTGATACTTTTGTTGATTTGGTTTTTCAAACTTTTGGTTCCAGTGCCGCTGGGCAAAGCATATGCCCTCAAGTTTAGCTTTCTGCTATTCCATAACTCTCCACCGATCAACTAATATTAATCCAGGCAAAATTCACTATGAGTGACGAATAATTATTTGTCTTTAAAAGAGAAAGAAAAAGAAGCATCACTGTTGCTTTATCATTGATAAATCAGAGCTATCAGACCATCTCGAGGCATTAGATAAGCAAGCAAGAAAGCGGATCGATTTGACTGGAGCTCTAAATGTTTCTAATCCCGATCTGAGTTTAAGTGGAATAATAAATGACAGTAACAGCAACTGGAATAGCCGTCAAAGGCAAGAAGGTTGTCAATTTCCTTTGTTTTTTGGGAAAATTAAAGAGTATAATGAAGTGGTCAATTTCTTCTCAACACCAATTTGTGGTCGGTAACTGATACATAAAGAGCTGTGAAAATTGAAATAGTCAATGGTAAACAAAAAGTGATATGCCAATTCACATGAGTCGTAGAGTAAACGATATAACTCAAGCCCATCTATTTAGGTTCCAGTGGGGTAGGTTTGACCCAACCCAGTCATAATTGAGGGACAATTGTCAAACGTTAATTGAAACTCAAAAGCTGCCAAAGGATTGGGAATTAAGGAGGCTTCCCTCCCTTTTAGCCTTCTTCTGTAATAATATTTTATGAAAGGTTAAGAAAAAGTCTCAAGTATCCGTTACTGCTGTTTTCATAGTTCAAAGTTTCAAATTTCAAACGTCTCTTCTCTCATCTGCTCCCACGGCACCCAATTCACCGTCTCTGCTATATTCTCTCTTTCTTATATTGATCATAACAAGCTTTTCTGGTTAGAAAACAAACAAATCTTTTTCTGGAGAAGAAGTGTGCTGTTTCAATGGGTGCTTCCGGGAAATGGATCAAATCTCTTATGCCTCTCAAGAATATGCAACAAGCTGACCATGTAATCTAAAATCCATAAACATTACCAACTCATTCTCTTTGTTTATGTTTTTTCGTTTGTTTTGTTAACCTTCTTTTTTCTTGCGCTCTGTTTAAGGTCAAAAAGAGTGACACAAAGAACAAGAAGAAATGGAGGTTGTGGAGGAGCTCATCGGAAGGGCTCTCATCATCTTCCAAAGGGCTCCATATAGAAGGGTCATTGTCGACGGACGCTTCCTTTGTTACTGATAAATCGTTGGCTGCTGCTATGGCTACTGTTGCTAGAGCTAAACCAAGAGATTTCATGGTGGTGAAGCTGGAATGGGCCGCTATTCGGATACAATCTGCTTTTCGAGGATTTTTGGTAAGACGGGTTTTTGCTTTTGAACTCTGTAATGTTTGATGCTTAGCAACTTCTTGTAAATTCGCAATTTTTATGGTTTTCTAGCTATCTTTGGACAATAGTAGGCTATTAGCTAAGGATCGTGAAAAAAGGTTTAGGTTGGCCGGTGTTTTCACTTCACAGTTTCAGTTTCAAGTATGGTGATCGTGTAATAATTACAGGCACGGAGGGCTTTGAGGGCCTTGAAGGCTGTGGTGAGGATTCAAGCTATTTTTCGTGGTAGGCAGGTCCGAAAGCAAGCTGCTTTAACACTGAGGTGTATGCAAGCTCTTGTCCGAGTTCAGGCTCGAGTGAGGGCAGGAAATGTCAAGATGCCTCCAGAAGGCCAAGGTATGCGGAGGTTTTTGGACGAATATCTGGATGATCCCACCAAGCAAGCCGAGGTATCCAAGTCAAAACTTGAAGTTAATTTTGTTGAATTCCAAAAGCAGCTCATTCTTTATATCAAGAAGTTAAAGGTAGTTTAATAAATTTCAATTTTCTAGCAAGGGTGGTGTGACAATCCTGGAACGGTGGAGGAAGTCAGAGAAAAGTTAAGAATGAGGCATGAAGGAGCCATCAAGAGGGAGAGAGCATATGCTTACTCCGTCTCTAAACAGGTAATGAAATATGAGAAGTATGTATATCAGTTTCGTGTTGAAGAACGATTATTTAGGCACTAACAATCGGAATTGCTTGTATTCAAAGCCTTTGGTTTTTTGATTAAGCATGTCCTTTTACATTTTACCATTTTCAGCCTTCAAGATCGTGTGCTAGTCCAAGTAGCAGGACAAGCAAGTCAGCTTTATTTCTCAAGGATCAGAAGCTGGATAACAGCTGGTTAGAACGATGGATGGCCGCGAAGCCGTGGGAAAATAGACTGATGGAAGAAATCCGTACCGACTTATCAGAGACTCCGTTTCATAGGAAAAGTGAAGACAGCATTGCTGGGTTCTCTGAATATGACACAGGAAAAGTAAGTAAAAACAATGTTTCAACCAGAGTTCATGCTAAGCCTCCTGTGATTGGTCATGTTATTAGATCATCTTCAGCCCCAAGTTCTGAATTTGTTCATGATGAGAGCTCGGAGTCAACTTCTTCTACGTCTTTTTCTCCAATTCCATTGACCAGCAATACAATAGAGGTGGACAGAGTTGAAGAGTGTTATAGCCGAAAACCAAGCTACATGAATCCCACCAAGTCAATTATGGCTAAGCATAGAGTTTGCAGGTACTCAGCTCATAATATGAAAAAGCATTTTTTGGAAAATCAATTTCAAACGAACTCAATAACGCTTTCCAATGGAGATACTAAAAGCTGTAAAGGCTCCAATCCTTCATTGAATTTGTGCAAGGATCTATACTCGCCACAACCATTGGGTAGGTGTGGTGAAATTCGGGCTCCTCGTTACTAAGCATCACTAAACATTATTACTGTTTTTGGATAATGGGATTGACAAGTTCTGGTGAAGTTCTTTGTCCAATATTATCAATGAGTTCAACTACTTGTTGCACTTTACTATTGTGAAGCCATTCAAGTGAAAGAGATTGATATGAGAAGGATTTTGTACTGACAAAGTGATACATATAGTTGAGTTTAGATTCTCTGAAAGAGGGTGCAACAATCCAAGAAAGCTAAGGACTTAAATTCCTTTTGGGCTTTCTATCAATCACCACATCAGACTAGCTAATGCTATCCAGCATTTCTGTGGAGCTGGAAGTTGTAGCCTTGGCTACAGTAAGGTCAATAGTTCCAGTCAGTTATTGATGCAACTATCCAGATAAAAATATAAAGCACTTGTTACTAGCAATAGCATATTGAATATACACTATTCACCTCTTTGGCACCAGTGCACCCATATTAGCTGTTTCGTATTCTAGGCATCCAAGTAAACTAATAATAGCAAGTCAATAAGTTTTACCAGGACCAACTGGTGCAACACAGACTTCAGAGCACTTACTAGTGATAAGATTTTGCATCATGTGTTGCACCAGTTTATAACTCAACTTCGTGGCCTATTTAGACCCTCTAAACTTTATTAAACAATGACTTTGTCTAGAATAACATCGTAATTAAGCAAAAAAGTGACCTCAACCATTTGGTGAACTTACGATGCAATAATACTATGTTATTATTATGGTGATCAATGTTAGATCATTTGATAAATCATTATGGTCCCGTCATTCACGCTTATCAGAGGACCACAAATATCACCATCACCCTTACCTGACATTGTGGATCGACTAATTGTTTTGCATTGCCAGAGCAAGAAACAAAAAGAGAGGAAAAAAAAAAGAAAATGATACGTGGTAGAAGCAAATATTGGTCTGAGTTTGAGATATGCACACAATGAAATAGTTCATAGGTCAATTTCAAAGCTAGTAATGTATTTAGGGAAGTTTTTATTTTTATTTGCTACCATATTTCCATGATTACTTGATGGAGATTTCACCAACTACAAGGCATGGAAGAGCATCCACTTTTCTTTTTAAATTCCTTGCTAACTCTTACCATTGCAGCCAGTTAAAGGAAATGGAAAATGAGTTACAAAGTGCCAAATAGATGTGAAAAAAAATGCTTGATGAACTATCTCATTTGGTTTCTGTAGGCTGCAAGATTCAGTTTTCCATACAGGAAACAGGTATGTCTTATGATGTTTTAGGACAGAAGCCGTTGTTTTGCAAGTTCAGTATTCGATTGGTTCGGTACATTAACATTTAACACTGCACATGGTCTTTTGCCTTTTAGATCAGTAAGTTGTTATGTAGTTTGGTTTAAGGAGATAACAATAGCTAATCTAAGCTAAGATCATAATCCAACCAGTACATACGTATACAAAGTTTATTCGGCTGAAAATGACTCATACCAAAATCGATCTTTTCTCTTGAAAGGATAAAGACTTTACCAAGCTTCTCTTGTATGTACTTCATTTGATACCTCAACGCAAGCCGAGAAAAAACAAAAGTCATCCATATCTCGCGTCCTCTGATGGCTCACCAATACAGCAGAGCATTCTGGTGCCATTAATTGTTGCATGAGCAACATTAAATAAAGAATCTTGTTTGGTCTTGTTTTCTTCCATCACAGGCATTGGAAAAACGCTGACTTATAATTTTCTTTAAGAAGCAAAGTCTCAAATTGTATGCTACAGGTGCTTACAATCTGGTTTTTTGCCACATAAAATTCTTAGTTTAGTGTTATTTCACCTTTGATTTATGATTAGATATGCGCAAGCAACTTTTAAGCTCATCTATGAATAATCACTTCCAAATAACATATCCAAAACACATCAGGTTTTCACAAGCAGCTTATCATAAACCAGTGAAAAATAGGAGCATATGAGGTTGCAAAAGAGCAAAGAGTGTTGGGAATTTAGATCCCCAAACCCACACTCAAGGATATTTCATGGACAAAAATATCAGAAAATAGAGAAATAATAATAACACAAGAGAATTTAAGTGGAAACTCCCAAACTGGAGAAAAATCACGAACACCGAGAAAAAAATCTACTATGTGAAAAATTCTTACAATCACATAATTTTTCTTCTCACCCAATATTATACACCAATACACCTACAAAGAAATACCCAAAACAAATCCTCCAACTCTCACCTCAAAAGAGGAATTTAACTGGAGTCAAATTTGTCATACAAATATTTGACTTTGGATTGACACACTAATGAAAGAGGTATCTTCTTCTTTATATAGGTAAGAGCCTTGCCCCAATTATTTTCCTCAACTAATATGGGACAAACAAAGGAGCCAAACTCAACAATCTCCACCATAGCGACTTTGACTGATCCCACAACCACACTCCACATCAATGAAGATCTTCTGAAAATAACATAACTCTCAATGTAGAGAATTATCATGCTTCACAGCATCATGCTCCACCATAAAAGCATACCCACTCAGAATAAACCAATTCCAAACCTTTCACCTCGGCATATGTCGAAAATAGCCTTGCTGAAAAAATTATGATGCAACTCTCATGTTTGACTTTCCTGGAAGTTCATCAGCGATCGACATAAATTCCACCACATACTTTGCATCAATGCAAAACCAATGCCCGTGTGCAAACTTGTGGACCAGCTAACAGTAACACATCCTCTATCATGGTAACTTTGGGATTAGCGGCATGCCATTAAGATGTACATGCCCCCTTTTAGAGAGCAAAATCATCATCCATAGAGACAATGTTAACGACATTGTCAGTCTTTCCACTAACTGACCCAGAGCTTCTTACCAAACCCGCTCCACCTCTCGAATAATTTTTCTTCATGTGCCCAGATTGTTCATACGTCCAGCATACTACATTTTTCTTTATGGAGTTCTTCTTGCTATGTCTAGCTACCACCAGAGCTGAGTCTTCAGGAGGAACATTTCTTTTACTACCTAGTCTTCTCTCTTTTAAAAAGAGTTTTCCGATAATTTCAGAAAGAATTATCTTTTCCTTCCAATGAATCAAAATAGTTTTCACGTGTTCATAGAAAAGTAGAAGGGACTTGATGAATCTCAAAGCTTGATCCTCATCATCTATATATATGAACTCCAATTGCCTCCAGCTCAGAGACGATCCCATTAAGAACACTTAAATGATCTGAAATTGTAGTATCTTCCCTCATCCGAAGTGTATGAAACTTCTCCTTCAGGTATACCTGATTTGAGAAGCCCTTTGTTTGATACAATTCCTTGAGATTTTTCCAGAGTTCCTTTGCCGTAGATATTCCATGCACATTCGCAAGGACATTTTTGGCCAAACACTGTTGTATCCCACTTGTTGCTCTCAAATCCAGATCCTCCCAAAACTTTCTTCCTCTGTGGTCTCAAGTAACTCATCCAAAACGGCAATCTCTGACATCTTACGCACATATCAAAGCTATTCACTTGATCGAGACATAGTCTGCAATGCTCTAACTTCTTTTTTATTATGTTCTGTATTTTCATTTGAGGTGATCTTCATTTTGTAAATATGTTACTGACTAGATCGGCTCTTTGTTTGACAAGTTTCTGTGATAAAGTTGTGATATTTATGTTTATACAATATATCTGGACATTCTTTGTGTAGATCTATATAGATTTATACATAGGGTATTTTTTGTGGTGTTGAAGTTAATTTCTTTATGTTTTGTAATTGTTTTTTTATTTCTTTATGTTATGTTATTTGCACATTATCGTTGGGGAGCGTGGACTATATTAATGTTAGTTATGGAAGGGAAAACATATGGTTTGCATTTGAATCTTGAGATATCATTGTCATGTCTGTAAGGTGTTCGATGATATTTCTATTACGATTTGTATATCAAAAGTGTTTAACTCAACGCAATATCTACTGAATCTTCTAAACTTGCATCTTGGGATGAGTTTGTCATTTCGATGATATTTCTGTAACGATTTGCATTTTATGCTCTAGGCAATCCATTCAATTCTAAACCTAAGTAGTTTCATTTGTCATCATAATTGGACTTAAACATATTATCGTTTTATGCCAAATCAACTTTTAAAGCATTTAACTCTAAACATTATTAATGAAGGAATGTCGACATGAAGATTAGTTCACGATGGCCCTAACTCATTCCGTTGGGAGGAATGTGACAAAATCGTCCCTACTCAGCAAATCGAAACTGAAAAAGAAATCTCACATATCAGACGAATTCCTCGTAAACCTTCCATGGCTGATCTTCTGGAACAAGGTGTTTAGTATTATCCGAACAATATCACTTCCCTTATTATGTACATCTCATTTCCTTTTATGAAGCTATTATATATATTCATATTTGATGGTTTATACTACATGTTGTTTGAAGCTTCCTTCAGTCTTGAATTTGACATGTATGCCCGTGGTGGCGGGAGCGATGTCATAATAGTCTGTAAAGAAAAATCGGTGCATTTGACAAATTCATCCATTCTGAATATTTCGTCTGCTCGTGCGCGTATGCATGTCACCCCAATTTCAGTTTATTTAACGGTTTACTAATATGATAATATCTAACTCCTATACTGATTGTGTTTTAGGTTCTAAATCTATCAATCATTTGATTGCATCCTCTTCAAATTTAGAGATAGCAAAAAAGCTGTTGGAAGAGGGTATGACAAACCCTACTAAAGTTAAGGGAAAAACTATTAATGTTTTAATTGGTGCGTTCGAACGTGCAAGGGCCCTTCTAGGGAATCCAGACATTGGGGACTTATTTACCTTTACTGACTCTCATGTCACTAGGAATCCAAATAAATAACTATATCCTTGTCAGTTGGCAAGTCAATCAACTAAACTCAGCTTTAACGTTTATTTCTTGTTGTATCAGCAATAATTTGCTAAACAACATATGTATTACTTATGGGTCAAGTTGCGTACTACTGAATATTCACTATTATTGTTCTAGTTTTATAAGTGAATGAATTGGATAACTTCTAATTCAAAGTTCGTACTACTCCATATATCATTTTATTATATTGATAAAATAATTTAAATTTTTATTAACTAATTTTTTCAATGTTAATTAATATTAATGATTAATTAATGTTAGGTCCATAAGCCATATGTTGTCAGTTTTTTAAAAAATATGTTGATAAAATTATTTAAAAAATTTGTAACTATTTTTTTCAATGTTAGTAAATACTAATGATTAATTAATAGTACTGTTTAACACTTATAATTATGTTGTGAGTTTTTTTAATAATACATTTTAAACATTCAAAACAAATCTCTAATAAAACATATCTTAACTATGATAGATTATAAAAATATTAGTTTTTATAATTTTTGAAAATGTCAATCATTTGGTGACGATTTATAGAAATAGTCACCAAATGCCCACATTTAGCAATGTTTTCTAGAATTCGTCACTGAATGTGGAACATTTGGTGACGATTTACAACCATCGTCGCTGAAAGCTTGACATTTATTGACGATGACAAAAAATCGTTGCTAAATGTATAAGCTCTTGCGACTAAATAGAACTTTCGTCACTACATATTCACCTTTTGGTGACGCTTTAAAAAATCATCTCAATATATGGAACCTTTAGTGATGATTTTAGGGATGCATCGCAAAATGTTTGATGTAATATGGTGACGTTTTTATCAATTGTCGCCATTGCGTTATTTGCCAACGAATTGCCCAAATCGTCACCCATTTTGCATCATTTCACTAAATATTTAGCATTTTGCGACAAATTTTTTTGCACGTCACTAAAAGTTTTCTCTTTAGCGACGCTTTTTGTTTCTGTCACTAAATGGTAAGTTTTAGTGACAAATGTGAAGTAAATCACACGTTAATATAGAAATTACTTATAATAAACAAAATACACAAGAAGGGGGTTGAATTGTGTATTCTTTTCGTGAATACGAAATCTTTAATTTTTTTGATAAGAACTTCTCAAAATTGTTAAAAGAATATCACAACCGTTATACGAAAATTGTTATGAGTTAAATCGCAAATAACTTCTATATACTTGTTTAAGAACAAAATAGAATAAGTTGAGGGATAGAAGATAGATACTGCGATTTTATAATAGTTCACCCCAAATCATAGGCTACATTCAGTCCTTAGAATTCGTCTGAGTATTCACTTTACTTCAACAAATTATAAGTATTCTTTCTTCCTTCTAGAGCCTCTTCAGGTCTCTTACACCAAGTATTCTTTCAGCTATCTTAGCCTCTACAGGCTCTCAGCCTTTTCTTTCTCTCACTAGAAAGATATTGTGAGCTATTGTTACAGTAGGTTTAGCTCTCTAGTATCGAACTGCAGATTTTTTTTTCAAGTATACACTTGAACGCTCAAATGATGTAAGATCAAAAGTTTTCAGAACAGTTGTAAGGTTGTAAAAGTTATTCAATCTTCGACTGCTACTCGTATTTATAGTCTAAGTCTCCAACTGCTTCTTTGAATCTTGATAACCGCTTCTTGAGTCTTGATAACCGCTTCTTGAATCTTGATAACTATTATTTAGTTGAGTTCTGTAACTAACTCAAACTAACTAGCTGCTCGATGTACCAGCGTATCTTCTGCATTGTATCCTCTGTGTTTCTGTACTTTACTTCTTTTGTGCTTTGTTTCTTTTGTGTTTCGCTTCTTCTGTATCTTTACTTCTTCTGTGCTTCTACTTCTTCTATGTTTTACTTCTTTAGTACTTTGTTTCTTCTATGCTTTGCTTCTTCTGTGTTTTTTTCTTCTTCTGTACTTTATTTCTTCTGTGCGTTGTTTCTTTTGTGTTTCGCTTCTTCTATACTTTACTTCTTCTGTGCTTTGTTTCTTTTATGTTTCGCTTCTTCTGTATCTTTACTTCTTCTGTGCTTCTACTTCTTCTGTACTTTATTTCTTCTGTGATTTGTTTCTTCTGTGTTTCGCTTCTTCTATACTTTATTTCTTCTATGCTTTGTTTCTTATGTGTTTCGCTTTTTCTGTACTTTAATTCTTCTGTTCTTTGTTTCTTTTGTGTTTCGCTTCTTCTGTATATTTACTTCTTCTGTATTTTTTCTGTGTCTTCCTTCTGTGTTCTCTACTTCTTCTATATTTTTCTTCTGTGTCTTCCTTCTGTGTTCTCCACTTCTTTTGTATTTTTCTTATGTGTCTTCCTTCTGCATTTACTTTCTTCTACACACTTAACGCACTCATCAAACTAGTTCATTTATTTCTAACATTATTATTATTTAATTGTCATCAAAATTAATCATCGTAAAGTCCTCCTGACTTAATAATCTCCCCTTTTTTGATGATAACAAATAATCATAATTTAGAAATAAATGTGAATGAACTATTTTTATTCAGATAATGAATAAGAATTGGAACCAAATACACATATGCTATTTTCTTTTCTTGTATCTGTTCTTCTTTTCTTTCTTCTGCCTTTCTTTCTTCAACTTCTGCTTCTGTTCTTCTCTTTTTATTCTTTTCTTCTTTCTTCTTCTGTCTACTTTTCTCCCCCTATCTTCTGTTCTTCTCCCCCGATTTGTTATTAATCAAAAAGGTTTTCTCAGATACTGCATCATTTCAAAGAACATACGTTGCATTATAGTCCTGATCAACTTGAGGTCTTCTTCTACTGTCACCCGAAGATAAGCTACTTCCTCGTGTAGATCACCAATGGAGTCCCTCAAATCATCAACCTTAGTATGAATTTCTTTCATCTCATTCACTAAGGCTTCCTGACTCCACTGCTGAGAGTGACTAACTTCTTCCATTGCAATTGTAGGAACTCATTGAGATGCATTTGATGGATAGAAGTTTGGTTTAACAGGTGTTTCTGAAGGCAAAACATGTAATTCGATCCTATTCTTGGTAAAATATAGTGAAAGAGTATCATATGTAGAACCCTAGCCTTCGAAACAAGATTTGCTGCCTTCTTGTCCTTTGGGTCGCTACATCCATATAGTTGTCGATTAACATGTGCCTTCTCTACAAAGCTTTTAGTCATCCATCTCGTGTTCTGAGACACCTCTGCTCCAACACATGGACATCCACTGACCTTCTTGATTAGCTCCAATGTCATAATAACTGACAATCTATCCACCATTGATACTACAACATCGTCTACTACTTTTATATTCTTCCAAAACTCATAAACTTCATTCAGATAAACTGCTTTACAAACTTAAAAGAAGTATTTCCATCCTACTGCATCGACTTCTGATTCAATGTCCATCTGATTCTTCTTCAAGGAGTCGAAATCAACGAGTCTTCCATAAGTCATAGCTTGATCTATTATGATTTTTAGATAGTAGGAACTTTTCAAAGTACTGAGATTAGTTTCTGAAGATGAGAATGTAAGCAAAACGGCTTGAAATAAGGAGTAATGAAATGTTTTTGTTTGAGAGCTTTGCAAAAGTTGATTTTAGAGGATTTTAAGAGTATTCTAGAGCCATTATACTTCCTTCTAAAAAAATTTATTGTCTGTAACTTACAATTACTATGCTCTAGAAGACTTGTGACTTTTTATCTCCCTTTTGTAAAATCATCTAGGTTATGATGTGTTAGATCATTTATCACTCAACACTACCATATTCAAGTTTCGTCTAATTTCTTTAAATCTTTCTTCATTCAAAGGCTTAGTGAATATATCTACCCATTGATGATTCGTCTTAACAAATTGTAGACTAACAATTCCCTTCTGGATATAGTCTCGCAGAAAATGATGCCCAACTTCGATATGCTTTACACTTGAGTGTTGTATTAGATTCTTTGATAGGCTGATAGCACTTGTGTTGTCACAGAAGATTGGGATTTGTTCTTCTTGTATTGAATAATCTTCTAACTATTACTTAATTCATAACATCTGTGAGTAACAACTTGCAGCTGTCATATATTCAGCTTCTGCAGTAGATAGAGCAATTGTGTTTTGCCTCTTACTAGACCATAAAACTAGATTATGGCCAAGGAAGTGACATCCTCCACTTGTACTCTTCCTATCAATCTTGTCTCCATTGTAATCAGCATCACAGTAGCCAATTAACTTGAATTCTTTACCTTTCTCATAGATTAAGCAAAGAGAAGTAGAACCTAATAGATATCTCAAAATTCTTTTAACAGCAATATAATGAGATTCTCTAGGATCTACTTGAAATCTAGCACACAAACAAACACTAAACAAAATATCAGGTCTGCTTGCTATAAGGTAAAGTAAAGAACCAATAATTCCTCTAAAAAGGGTTTGATCAACCTTCTTACCTGCTTCATCCTTAGATAAA